>KL254624.1:8178-55129 GCA_000699545.1 Podiceps cristatus | reverse complement strand
TCCGTCCCGCTCTGCTGCCCCGCAGCCTTGTCCCGGGCACCCATGCCCGGCCTCAGAGCCGTGCAGCCGTGGCACGGGGGGGACCCGCGGACTCCTTCGTGGAGCAGGGCGCATCGCGGCGAGGGAGGCTTTTTGTCGCCTTGTGGGTACCGAGTTGTGATGATCCCAGAAGTGATGCAAAGGATGTGTTTAATGTGCTGTGTTTGCTTTTAAAAATACAACTTCGGTCTGTATAAACACGTGGCAGGAGGCAGCCCCACCTCATCAGTGGTTCCCAGGGGAGGGCTAGTAGGAGCTCCACAGGTTTGCCACTGCTCCCCTGCTCCCAGTTGCACTCGCTGGAGGAGGAAAACTGCTGGTTACAATTGTACCTGCCGAAGCAGCAGCACTGAGATGCTCTTCGGTACAGACTGAGCTTAGGCCAGTGAAGTTTCCCTCCACCACACAGGAGAATGAAAGAAATGCAACCTCACTAGAACATAAGGTGCCACCTGGGGCATTATTCTCCCTGCTTAATGACAATTAAAAGCAGTCCATGAATTTTCAGGCTGGAAACTTCCTTACAGTGTGAGACACAGCAACATTTGTACGTAACGTGGCACAGCTGCAGGCAGCAAGGAAGGCTGCAGACCTCTGCTTGTGGGATCAAGCCTGATAGGCGGATAACCGTTATTATTCAGGATAGTCCTGTCACCTGTGATGGTAATAAGGGATCCTGGCACAAGAAAGGTTGCGAGGTTCGACTTGCCTGATACCCGTTTCCATTTTAGCCACAGATCCTGGCATGTAAGGTGATAGGTTGAAATTTTGAGCAAAACGGGGTTTGCCCCGCGTCTTCTTTCCCCGTCAGGGACCTGTGTGCTCTGCTAAGGCAAGGCAGCGCTCATCTGACAGTCGCCACGCTCTGGCACACGTCCTGCCTGTCCCAAGGCTGCCCACGTCTGTAATGCAGTGATCGTGCCTCCCGTGTCAGTCCGAGGATGGGTGTGATGGGGGCAGGGAGGTGGGGAATGGGCTTCCATTCTTCTTTGGGAGAAGCAGGGCCTGCCACCAACTCACCCGAATACCCACAGCCTTGCTGGATGTGTCATACCAAGGGTCCCATAGATCAGAGCTCGGTGCTCAATGGACTGTAACCTTCTCTAACGGTTTATGCAGCTGACTGATAGCTCTGAGACACAATTTTTGCCACAGGCTTTTAGGTGGGGGTGGGAGAAATCTTTTTTTTTTTTTTTTTTTTTTTTGAGATGCTGTATGCCTTCCTCACTTGACTGTCTCCTCCCCGTCTCTTCTAAAAGTTGGAAGCCATGCAACTAGCTCCCTGGGAATTTGCATTATTCCACATTTCTAGTACTCTTCTCTGGCTTGCCGTTCTGCCTGTGTACACGAGACGTAGTGCCTGGAAGATTGGCTTATGTGTCTGGGCAAATAGAGCCTAAGCAGAATTAAAATAGAGGTAACTTGCTTCCTTGAAGAACATTAATGCTCAAAAATAATTGGATGCTAATTTTCACACTGAAAGCCTGTGTAGGTTGCATTGTAAAAGTGAGACTATTTGCTGACCATCTGCCAGCCTACCTGAGTGAGAAGCTGAGCAGACGTGACTGGCATCTAATAGAGTTTTACCGGGGTTTCTCTCTCTTGCTTCTCATAGTTTCTGACCAATATAATCAGACGCTTACAGCTGGATTCTGCCACTTGTCCTTGAGCAGTACCTTATTCTGCAAATAATTTTTTCTTCACCAGCATTGCTTGAGGAGTATCTGAAACCCTTTGCCCTGCAGCAGCTGGGAAGCACAAGTCATTATGGAGGCCCGAATCGTGGGGTTTTAAAGCACAGCCAGATCCTGACATAGCTTCCTGGAAGTACGGTCCAGAATAACTGAGAGCTGAATCAGTGCAGCTGATGTCAAGACCTGCGGTTTGGTTTATTTGGCCCTTAGGTCAGTAAAACTCCAATAGGGCTAAATCCCAAATTCCTTTTTCTTTTTTATTATGGTGGTTACTACTGGTTTAGCCTTTAGTTCCCTTTGTTTTCCAACTCAACAGCTGAGCAAAGACCCTTCATATTTTGGACCCTCACAACTATAAAAGTCATAGATGCACATTATTCTATACCACCCCTGCCAAGACCGTCATGAAAATTTATCCACTTGGAAACAAAATATAATTGCTAGTTCTTTACTCTGCCGATTAATAACAATGACAGATATAAACAGTGTTTTATTTACCTGTCAAAAACATCTGAAACTGCTGCAGCTGTGGGCAAATTTGCAGGGCTGCATCATAGTACCAAGAACAAAAGCCTTCATTATAAATTGACTGTTAGGCGCTCTAAGCTTATTTACCCAGATAAAATGACAGCGAGTCTCCAAAAGATGTTTTAATCCTGTTTTGGTTAAAAAAAAAATACAACAGCCAAAAAGGTTTCTTTCTAATCTGGCTTCGCAAGTAGGTTTTATTTAATATCTAATGCAAAACAAAATCGGTAGGGATTTTCATTTTAAATTTATGATTGCCCAACACGCATGATACTTCAGGCTACTGAATTGCTTATATCTTAAGCTCCTCATGTTTGTCTGCAGCTCTTATGGGTAAGCTGATTCTTTCATTTAAAAATGTGCTGAGGACTGTAGGAAGGAGTAAAGCTGGTTATTGAGAAACTGTTCTGGTCATTGCATGTTACTCGAGAGAAACCAGGGATGCAGATGAGAGAGAGTAGGTCTGATGACCAGGTGATCACAGCATCTGGGGTCCCGTTTTGAGGTAACGAAGAGCAAGGTCTGCTCAGGCCTGGCAGTTGAAAGAGGCAACTGCTTTTATTGAAAACGAGAGCTTAACACCGTGAGAGCTGATGGGCTGAGCTCTGCGCTTGGTAATGGCATTGCTTTTCGGGGACTTGCTCGGCATTTTCAAAGGTTTCACTGACTGAAGGTGCTACACCAGTGTGTCAGCTAATTCTGAGACCCTGGATTGAATGGCAAAGCTCTGGGGAAAAAGAGAGAAAGATAGATGCTGGAGTATTTTCTTCTGTTTTGGTTAATGCTCAGTGTTTGCAGAATTTTGTCTGCTTTCCTGGATCTCTGACAATGTTCTGCAAGAGAAAGAAACTAAGATGAGCTCCGCTCTCACAAATGTTTCACAGTATTTGGTATGGTTCCAAGCCATGGAAAGTACCAGGAAAAGACATGGGTGAAAAGTCCCTCCACATCAGCAGATAAACTGTTTACCCATCTCACAAGGAGTTAGCAGTCCCGTGGAGCTTGGGATCTCAGAGGTGGTGCTTAGCTGTGCTGAAAATAAGTAGAAAAGCATTCTTAAATGAAACAGATCATTTGGAAATCAGTGTGTCTCAAGGATTGCTTGTTAGATTGTCAGTTAGGGTGTGCATACATCTTTTCTTACCTGTCAGTTTTGGTTTGCGTTTCTCTTTTTCTCTCTTCTAGGAAAAAACGCTGTAAAGATGGAGATTTGAAAAGTCAGTGCAGATAGGATTGGTTGGCTAAGGAGCATCAGAGAGAACAGACTGTGGACTCTTTTGCCTGCAGGCTGCTAGTTTGGACTTAGCTCTGTATTCAACAGAAATGTTTGAAAATAGACTATTCTTCCCATCAAAGTTCCCCCCAGACTTTAGGGACACCGACTCATTAATATGAGAACGTGAAGACCTTCAAGGAAATTGGAAGGGAAGACAATTTATAATGGATATTAGGACATGCCTTTCCATGTGATATGCAATTAGGCTGTGGAGCTCCTTGCTGCAGGACGTTAGCAGGACAAAGAACTTAGTTAAGTTTAATGAAGGATTGTAAAGCCATGTGGTTATTAAGAATATCTGGAGTCATCACAATTAATGAGTAACACTTCTGAAAGTAAACTTCACGCTTCAAATCTGCAGACAGTCTAGAGAACACTGAAGAGGAGCAGAGCCCTGGGGCTGGTCTCTAGTCCCACAGCTCACCAGCCCTTTGCGCATGGCCAGTGAGATCCACCTCTCCAGGTACATACCTGGATTTGGTGCGTGTGTAATGTGACATCTTCAGCATGCAGGCACCTGCCATGCTCAGGACTTCTCTAGAGTTAAGGTGACTCTAGATTGCTCAGTCTGAATTAACACACCATTCTCAGGGGCCCTATGCAGGACTAGTGAGAGGTTAGTACCCTCCAATGGCAGGTCATTAGCATGCATTGTTTGAATTAAGGTGTGAGAATCTCATCCCCCTTCCTGTTAGCAATACAGGCAGAGGCAAAAGGCATCATTAGCTTCCTGCCTGGTAGTGTCTGCAGAGCAGGCATGAACTAAGCCAGGAAATATTGCCACTCTGCAGACTGGTCTCTCAGCAGCACAGAGGGGTGGAGGAAGTCTTCGGAGTGCTTGACTTCTGATTTACAACGTTGTAAGATTGAGGGGAATCGGGTACCTCTTTTCTAGGGTGAGACGAAGAGGAAAAGAGGTAGCCTGTGGCAGAATTCAGGGCACGACAGTGATAATGAACGAGCGGAAGAAGAAACAACTGTGCAACCAGCACCACAAGAATGTCCAAAGCCAGGGAAACTCAGGAAGGGGGATGCTGGTGTTTGGTGGGGTCTGTCCGAACCAGCTAGACCATCAGGATACTGTTTTCAAACATGTTGAATCACATAATGATGGTGCAGGCTTCCCATCAATGTCCTTTTCATAGGTGTGATCCCACAGGATCCATTTACTTTGTGTTAGAAGGAGAGTCACTCATTGGAAAACAGCCAGTCCTGCTAAAACTGAGGACTAATTGATGCTGGGTTGCAGCCCTTTAGATTTCAATCTGTGTGTTGTAATTTATGACAGAAAGGAAGGGAAGATGCTTCCTGTGACATTCAGTCCACCTCTCTGCCTTCCCATCTTTGAATCTTAACACCTCTGTAGGTAACTCTCCTATTTCATTTGTCCCAGGATTAAATCTGTACTGTGCAGGCAGAACATTTTTGGCTTCGGCAAGAGGTTTCCTTGAGCCATCAACTGAATGGAGCCCAGGATGTCATCTATTTTAGATTTAGACTCTGTTGCCACAGAGTTGATTGGCAAAGCTCCCATTAACTTCAGCAGCAAAAGGGTAGGCATCCAGTAGCAGGGACTTGACCCCTGTATTTCAGTAATGTTGTGCACACAGCAGGGTCTCTATAAATAATAGTGAAGGCTGCTAATCCCATTGACTTTTAATTGCTCCAGGAGACAGGGTTTTCACCTTTTGTGCCTGCTGAAACTCTGATGCCTGACCCATTTATTTCAGTGCCACTAGCTAGCCTGAGGAGCAGTTTTTCTTTTCTTTCACTTTTCCCCATGTAAAAGGCTTCACGAAGGAACTTGTCTGTGTTTGTGTCACTGTTTCTTAAATATACATTTCAGGCCATGATTAACAGCGCCTGATGTCAGTTAGTGACAGAACAAGCAATGTGAAAGCATGTAGCTCCATTGTTTGCATCTGTAGAGTCACTGTTATTTCCACAAAGGCAACACTGGCTCCTGGAAGGGCTCTGTTCATACAAACCTGAATTGCATTCAGGTTGTCTTTCAAGCAAAAATTCATACCCAGCAAGGATCTCCTCTGTGGCAGCCTTTTGCTCACATTGGTATTTTTCCATCCAAGCTTGGCCCAGTCCAGAAGTCAAGAATATGGTTGTGCCAGATATCAGTGATGCTGTGTGTCCTATGTGTCTGCTGCACGTGTTCTCATCACTTAGGCCTGGAGTAAGGTAATAAGATAGACTATAATCGTTATTGGTCCATATCTGTGGACACTCCATCCCTTTTATTAGCTGATTGCTGAAAGAATAAAGCCACGTGATGGTGTTAGCTTTTAAGAGTTTATACTCATCAGCCCTCCTCTAAACCTATTGGCTCATTTCCACCAGATTTGGCAGATAGTGGAAGTCTGAAAGGCATTAAATTCCTGCAAGTTTCATGAAAACTAGCTGGATGAAGAAGAGGAAACCTAGGAACATCCTGTTGTGGGAGAAATTATAGTATTGGCTGCGCTACACACTTTAAAGTCCATGCAGTACAGAGTTTCAGCTGGAGCAAATGCTTTAACAGGAACATGTACCCCATTAGACAAAAAAAAAAAAAAAAAAAAGCCCCAAACCAACATGATATGGTTTCCATGGGAAACCAGACTCAAATAATACTCACAGAATAGCTTGTTAACTTTTTCTCCATTTCCTTTGTTAATCAGAGTTACTTGCCTAAAATGAATTGCTTGATGCTGAAGACTCTCTTAGCTTCCCCCATCTTTTCAAAACCAACCTTTTATCCTTTTCTGATTTATCACTGGTTACAGTAGAATAGATTACATTGTTGGCAGTGGAGAGTGATCAGTGGTGACTTTCTTCTGGTGAGGAAAAAAACAGCAAGACTTGGAAACCTGTATAGATAATAAGTGGGCTGTCCTCATGCCCCTCTGTGAAAAGTGAGGAGATAAAGAAAAATGTTAGTGGGCAGACTGGTTCCAGTGACAGGGCCCAGATCCTGAAATGCTCACACATCTTTTCTTCTGTTGTGTCATTTCTTCTTCTTTATGCTATTTGGTGGTTTTCTTTCACCTTCCTCTTCCTTCTCTTCTTCTTGGGCAAAGTCAATTGACACATCAGACCTTGGTCCTGCCCATCTTGTCTGGCTGTACTCTGCACAGGTTCTCCTACGGCCTATGTACCACCTTACCCAAGCACCCTCTGTTTGCAGCTTGAATCCTGGTGGCATCACTCACAACAGTCACGTGAGTTTAACCTGCTTCCCTGGGTGGGAGTGAGGGAACGGATGGTACAGAACGGGAGAATGATAAGCAACAATATGTTTTACATATTGTTTTATTCTTTCCTACATCTGGTGCCTTGGTTTGTTGGAGGAACCATACTGTGCTTGAGGAAAACTTTGTAAACTCCATGGGCGATGGGGTAGTGCAATCTTGAATGAATTCCTGAGAAAGTTTTGTTTCTTCTGTAGAAGAACTATGTAGGGAACTTCCATTATGGTTGGAGAATAGGACTGTCAGGCATACTTTTTACCATGGAGTCACAAACATTTTAGACTCGCAGGTCCACATATAAAGCAACTTTGCTGACTAAGAGAGAGAAAATGAGCTTGATTGATATTCCACCTGTTTGGGAGGCCAAAGACTGCTACTGTCTTTGTGGTGTCCCATTGTGCAGTGTCGCTCTTAGCAGAAGTTTACCAAGGGTTTCTTGATGGACAGTGTGCTTATGTTTAAGGTAAGGCCATGAGATCACCTTTTCCATGGAAAAAATGTGTGTCATTAGCTAAGAGATCCACGTAAGAAGCACCTTTAAAGTTTGTAGTGCATCGAGCATTTGGAGGTGTTTGCTCTCACTGGATGCAGACAGTCCCACAGCTGCAGCCTCTGTGAAGTCATTCCTTGTGACTACCATCATAACCTCTGTGGGTTTAGCTTCTGTTACTTAATCCATGCTGTGATCTCATTGAAGCACTGGGCAATGCCTGAGTCTCAAGAGATCGATTAGTCTACAAGTCCGAATTCCTGACAGAGGCTAATCTAACTGGTTCTAAAGGGTGATCAGGCTGGGGACTCCATCTTTCCTGCTGCAGCCCATTTCTTCTTGCCCTGCCCATTAGGAGGACAGCAAATTATTTTGACCATTTCCTTTTTCCCCAAGCAGTAAGTAGTTGAAGGTATTGTTCAGTAGTTGCATGTAAATATAGCAAAAATTAATCCTCTGAGGACTTTACAAGTTCAAGTGACAACTGCAGCCATGACACTCCTTGTTCTTCTCTAGGCCAAACAATTGTAATTCTGCCTTTGCTCTTATGACATGTTTTCTAGACCTCTAATCATCACTGGTGTTATCCTCTGGACTCGCAACAAATGGTCTATATTCGGTTTTAAATGCATTGTCTAAAGTTGGAAACAACTCTCCATCCGAGTCCTTGTCAGTGCTGAGCAGTGCAGAAAGATTTTGAATCCTGTTTAAGAGATAACAGATGCCATCCATTCCAGGGTGATGTTTGCCCTATTTATTTATGGAACAACAGAAGATTATTGATTCTTACTCAACTCATGATGCCATGTAATCTCCATGTCCTTCAGACCTGCTTCCTGGCCAATCCTCCTTCATTCCGGCTCTGTGCAGTTGGCATTACTGCCTCGGTGGAGGAGCTGCACTTGGCCCTACCGAACTGCACCCCTTTTTCCCCAGTCCTCTCCTCCGCAGTAGCAGCCCCTTGCAGGTGGGCCTGCAGATGCAGTAAGCATTAACTCTGTTGAGTCTTCCATGTCATTAATGACTTGAGCTCTCTGCCTTGACTCCTGAGGAGAGTTGGGAGAAAAAGGCTGGAGGAGCAGCTGTGGTTTTCATTAAGGATCTCTTGGCTGCCCAAGAGGAGACTTATGGCTGAGGCTGATCCTGTCACTGCTCACTTATAGCCGTGTGGAGGAGGAGAGAACGAATCCTCATTACTTCAGTTCAGCTGTCTGCATTCTGCCCCCAATTAAAGCCACTCTCAGCAAGGCTGACTATGACCTTGCCTGACAGATGCAGGCCTCTAGCTAGTCCTGCCTGAAATGTTACCTCCACCATCCATTTCTCTCCTGATTCTCCAACCACTTTATCATTGATGGGGTGGCTCACATTTCCTCCACAATACTCTAATGGAGTTCCACAAAGCTCTTTCCTCCTCGTTCTTCCCATCTTTCTCCAGCCCATCCACTTTCTCCATTATGTCAGCCCTTAAGGCTGGCTCTGCAGGCTTGATTTGCTTCAGTCCACCCCTGGATCTCCTTCTGTCTCCCAGACATCTGTTATTGAATTCTCTGGCATCAGCTCAGATTTCTTGTATCCAGCATTTTCTTCCACGTCCATCTTTTCTGTCTTCCTCTTGTGCTAGCATTGTCACTCGGGGCATTAACCCTACCCTCAGCTTGCGGTTCTTTCCTCTCTCTTCCCAGCTGTGTATTCATGCTGTGCCCAGATCTTCGTTTGCTTGCTTTTGGGTTGCACAGACACTTGCCCGCATCCTCATTTTTTGCCTTCATTTCTGTGATACCTTCTTCTCCACCTTACCAGCGCAGGTATTGCCCTGCTTCAGTTGAATCAAAACCAAGGTGTGAAGATAAGTTCTTTGGTATTTTGATGGAAGAAGTGGTTTCCTTGAGAACTTCCCTGTGCATCTCCCCTCTGTTGTGGTTTGACCCCAGCTGGCAACCAAAAGTACCACACAGCTGCTCGCTCACTTCCCCACCTCCCCAGTGGGATGGGGATGAGAATTGGAAGGAAAAGAAAACTTGTGGGTTGCAGTAAAGGCAATTTACTAGGACAGCAAAGGCAAAGATAATAATAATAAAAATGTTGTATATTAATAATGATAATAATAAAATGTAATGATAATAGCGTATACAAAACAAATGATGCACAATTTCTCACCACCTGATGACCCGATGACCGATACAGCCCATCCCGAGCAGCAATCACAGAGCAAAATGGAGAGTGATCATGAAATGATCCTGAGCAGCGATCTCAGAACAGCAATTTCCCCAGCAGCAATCTCAGAACCCCAAGTTCCTGAGAGCGAGCGAGAGGGAGGGAGGGAGGGAGAGAGGGAGCCCGGCCCACTGGTTGACCCCTGCTAGATACTGAGCAAGATGTCTATGGTATGGGATATGTTCTTTGGACAGTTTGGGTCAACTGTACTGGCTGTACCCCTCCCAGCTTTTGGCACCCACACACTGGCAAAACCTGGGAAGCTGGAAAACGTCCTTGATCTCTTAGCAACAACCAATAACAGTGTATTGTCAGTATGCTTCACATACCAAATCTCATACTAGATCCAAAACACAGTAGCTACTGGGAAGAAAATTAGCTCCATCCCAGATGAAACCAGGACACCTTCCCATCAGTGTTCCCTGTCCTTACCCAGGTAGATCCTGTACAGTTTTTTATTGCAGTTCCTAGTCTTTGGGAGAGCCAAGAAAGCCCCATGGGTGGATGCGATGAAGACATAATATACAGCATGGGCACGCAGGAATCCTGCTGACACTTCATCCACATCACATCAGCACCTGCCCTGGCAATTTCATGCAGGTGATGAACTAAAGCTCAAAGGATGGTTTGCACTTTCTTCAAGTACAGGGCCATGGGCTAAACCTGCCCTTCCAAGAGCCCCAGCACTTCTAGTTGTGTCAGGTCTTCTCAGCCTGTCTGATATTTTGTATGACCTTGCCCCGCCTGATGAATGAAGCGCTTTCCTTTTCTCCTTGTTAAGCACGCTAGGACCTGTCAGGATTAAAGGTGCTGGAGAAGTACAAGCAGATTATTATCCCATTCCAAGTGATATTAAAAGAACATTAAGACGGATCAGATGAGCATTCAAGAAAAGTAGGTAGTAATAATAAAATACTATATCAGAGAGAAATAGCAGTTAAGTAATTAAAGAGAGGGTTTGCACAAGAGGCAGAAGTAAAGTTATGGGTGCTTCTGGCCTCTAGACCGTTCTTTATTTTAATACTGTGGTAACCTTTAGAGGATGTCAGTATGTCAAGCATTGTACCAAGAAGTGAAGCAATGGTTTTTCTTGCCCTAAAGAGTTCTCATTTTAGGACATTAAACCCCAACATTTCCTTAACATTGAAGAGAGGTGAATTCTTACAAGATTTAGGGCCAGTGGGGGTTGTTGGGCTAGTCTAGTCTGAACCTCTCTACAATAGTAGTGACGTAAGTTCACTCAATGAAATTCCTGCTTGAAGGTTAATAGCTGTGCAAGGACTGGAGAAGAAGTATCCCATCTTGGTTTTAAAATCTCCAACAATGCAATATTGTTGCAGTGCCCAAGGAGAAAATACAGGGAAATAGAGAACTGAAACTGTCTTTGCATGTGAACTTTTGTCTTTTCTGTCACAGAAAGGACTGTGTACTGTGTGCATCCTTAGACACCAGCTTCAGAAACCCTTGGACTGGGTTGGAGGGCGGAAAAGATTTCTCTCATGGAAAAAGTTTTGTGTTTGAAGACAGTTTTATTCCACATCAGATTAAAAGCAAGACACTTTCAGTGTGCGAAAACACACATGGGATTCAGCTAGTTAGGAAAAAGCAGTTCATAGCCTCCTCTGACATATGAGAGTAGAAGTGCTGTCACCTATATTTAACCCACATTTGGAAAATTTTCTTCATAGACAGGATGGCTACATCATTTCTAAGAAAAACATTTCTTCACACACCCCCACCCCCTCCCCCATAGCCTCCAGTGAGGACTCCTACATAATATCCAGCTTGCTAAGATGCCATGACCTGGCCCTGCTGCCATTGTTACTCTGTTTCCCAGTCCTTATGGATTTATTTCCTGCCCTCCTTACCCTGCCCCTTGCAGATGTGTGAAAATCTGCAGGAGAGCCCTTGGCTTTCCCATCCTGCAGGTATTCAAGTGATTTCCTCTCTCAACTTTTTCTTGCCAGGCAAGAGCTTCATCTCTTTGGAGGTGTGCTCAGGCATGTGATGTAAATGTTGGGTGAAGGTGACAGTTCTGGGTGTTATAGCTCAGGTCAAACAAAATCACACAACCCCAGAATAATTTAGGGTGTAGGGACTTCTGGAGGTCATCTTGTCCAACTCCCTACTAGCAGATGTGACCACATCAGGTTGCCCTGGGCCTTGTCCAGCTGAGAGTTGGCTATCTCCAAAGAGGTTATTCCACTCACCTCTCTGGACTCCTGGTCCAATATTTGACCTCCCATGTGGTGAAAACAGCTTTTTCTTATTTTTTATCAGAATTTCTTGTGTTCCAAATTGTGTCAGTTGCCTCTTGTCTTAAAACCATGCACCTTCGAGAAGAGTCTGGCTCTCTTTCCTGTATCTTTCCATGAGGTGGCTGAAGACAGCAATAAGATCTACCCTTAGCCTTTACAGTGATTTTAGGAGGAGCTGCGCAAAAGATAGGATTAAATGTCTGCTCTAGCTCCCCGGGGTGGATTTGGACAGGGGCTGAGATTTTGTAGTGGTAGTCAGATAAATACCAAGGGAAAATAGCCATCCAGCCATAGATTGAAGAATGAGAACAAACATCACTAATAATAGCAAAGGCTCAGATATTTCTGTTTGTCTTAGCCAAGACACTTGTTGATCCAACAATCACTAAACCTCCAAGAGGTGATACTATTTCAAATCTGAGTTTTATAGAAATACTGTTTGTAGAAAAGCTTGGCTGAGCAAGAACTATTTCTGTTTAAATTGAACAGAAGGATAAACAAAAAGAGATTTGTAACTAAGGTTTTCAACTTTGCAAAAAAAGATTTTGAAAAATTAGGAATCTTTAAAAGTATGCAATATAGCAGAAATTTATTATATGTTGTTTAATGACTACCAAGACAGCCATTAGTCTCTTTATAACAAACAAAGGCATTCTGTTACAATTGCAGCTTTCTGGAAGCTCACAGTCATTCTCCCTTCTACAGGCTATTTTTGCTTTCTGCCTTCAATTAATTTGTCTGGAAAGCTGTTGAAAACCTGTCCCAAGATATATTTTAATGAAAATGAAAAATATTATTTTCTCTCCTTCTAGCTTGCTTCCCTAAGTATCAGTACTTATCCATGTAAGTTCTGTTTATAGGTCCGCGAATTACACTCAGTGATATTTAAACTTCTTTACCAGATTCAGTTACCTTTGACAAATAAAGGCTGCAGAACCCTTAAGCTCTTATGAGTGGCATGCAAAGATGCAGCCAAGTGGGCCATACTCCCACATTGGGCTTGTGATGCCACGGAAGGGAACTGCCATAAGAGGTCCACCCCCACTGGACATTAAAGAAGCTGCCTTACTCCCAGGTACAATTCAAGGGAAACCTACACTTTGTTGGGCTCCATTCATCAGAGAACTTCTGTTTTTGCTGTTGTGTTTGTCCTCCATTCTGTTTTAAAAGAAGGCAAGAAAAAGGTCCATCTGCCAGCAGAAGCTGACCCTAGCAAGTTTGAATGCAGTACTACAGTATTTCAGTAAACAATACATTTAGGAAAACCAAGGAACCACATAGCAAAAATTTTAGAATCTTCTCCACTGATCACAGTCCAGGATCTGTTGTTATTTCAGTTGGCTTCTTCCAAGGGCACATCACAACAGCGCAGTCACACCCAGCCAGATGACAGTGTTTGTCCTTCAGGCAGCACAGGCATGGTGGAGGTTGATGTAGAGCTACCCGGGACAGCCTGAAAGCCTGAACCAGCCTCTTTGGTAGTTGGCTGATGGCAGCACCTCTTCCCTAAGCCTGCAGAACCCCATGTGTCACTTGATCGCTATAGCAAACCCAACTGGAGTGGAGAGCCAGGTGATCAGGGGGAGCGTTTGTAAACTAGTTAAGTGAGAATATCAGAAATAATTCTGTGCGACTTAACGAGAGGAGGAACTCTGATCAAAGGCAGCCAAAGTGCGTCTGTTGGTGGGAAAGCGAACTAAGCTGCTGGGACTCTACAGAGTTGTTACTGTCATGGTAAGCCAAGGGGGTGCAGAGATAGAGGCAGGCATATAGATTTTCACAGAGCAGTCCAAGAGGCTCCATGTCAGAGATGATTTGCAAACACGAGGTGTACAAATGTGTGTGTGTGTGTGTGTGTAACCAAGCTGCTCTGTGTGTGTTTAGGAGGATCAGAAACATATGGGGCAAATATCTCCTCTGAAGCTGGCAGGAGGTTTGCTACCATAGCGTGGCTCTGTTTTCTGTTTGGGTTGGATCCAGTTATTTTTCCCTGTAATGAATGTGAGGAGGCCACTGGGATTGGGTTTCTCTGATGAAACAGAAAGTGCAAGGGGATGATCTCGGGAGAAAAGAAGCTGGAAAACACATACTCTCTTTCTCTGATCAGCGCAAGGTTGTGTTGCACCTGACGGAGCCTCACTCATTCATTCCTGCAGGCAATCCCGCCGCCACCAAAAGAGCCCGGTGACATTCACCTGCTTCTTGCTTCTTTGCATCACTCCCAGTTCTGCCTTTCCCCACTTGTGTGTCTCCTTCTGTAGGATTTATAACTTCATTCCTCTCCAGGTGATGTCTCTCCAACGGGGGAATGTAACTCTGTCTTTTCTTACCAGATAATCCTCTGCCCCTAAGCGCTGTGATCAGAGCAGCATTACCAGCCCTCCCAGACTACAAGGGGAGGTTTTCACCTTCTCTAACTACATCCTGAATGTTCCCTGTTTTTCAGCATGCTCTGCATTTTGGCCTGATTAGGCTATTTGTTCTGTTGTATTGCAGAGACAAGGAGTGGTGCTTAGGCACAAGAGAGTATGTTCTCTCTATATCCTGTAAAATAAGAGAAAATTTGCTCAGCTGGAAATGAAACAACCTGGAGTTCAAAACTCACTTCCACTGACAGCTGGTTTGCATTTTCATACACTTACCAGCCATCAGTACTGGCCAAGGTCTTTACCCCTACGTGAATGCCCCTAAGGCACTTAGCTATTTGTATGCTGGAGATACCGATGAGTCAAAAAGAGGCTGTACAAACACATGGAGGCTGGAAAAACCATCCAGATCCCTGCTATTTTGCCTGCCTTAACCATGTCTGGGAGAAATATGCACCCTCTTGACTCCCCTTTCTCAGACTGCCCTGTGGTATTTGGTTCCCAGGGGTGAGATAAAACCCGTGAGTCCTCCTGGCTGACACTGTTTGGTAACCCTCTGACACAGCTTCAAATGTAACGGGTGGGCCGCAGCATGAATAATAGCCCTTTCCATGATTTATATCCTGTCAAGGGGGAGGGAGGGATTTTTGCCAGATATCTATCTACCTACGAATGCATATGGCATAACTACTGGGACACAGCTGCACTCATGTGACTGTCTTTAATCTGTTTCCTTTTAAATCACTGTGTCTACGTTGCCTTGAGCTGTTTTTTTCCCTCCTGAAATGTGCACAGCAGCATTGGAGGTAGGTATTGTCAGTGCATTGCTCCACTCCCGGATTCACACCCTCCGGGGCTTCCGTGAGATGGTCGGAGGACCATGGAGGTCAGGGACCTGGGTTCCCACTAACACACTCCCCGACCCCTCTGTCTTTGGAGGATTGGCGTGACTTCCAAGCAGCAGCCAGCCATCATGCGCTGTCGCAGTGTGCACTGCTCCCAGCACTCACTGTTAGGCAGGGATTGGCTGCTCATGTGTTTGCCGCGGTGGCGTGGAAGGCAGGTGCCATGTGGCTGAGCCAGAATGGATAGAGGAGATTTTAAGTGGCCATTTGTGGGTCAGCTTTTCCTGCAGAGAGCAGCCTGGTGCCATGGTGCACGTCAGGGCTGTTGAGCAGATGAAGCAGTTTCATGCTGCTGCAAGGCACTTTCCTGGAGGTCTCCGCTCCCCCTCACTGCAGGGCTGGAGACATGAAGCACCATCCAAGAGCTCCCTCAGCCCGGGGCGTTCCTGTGCTGAAAGAGGTCGTTTGGACGGTGACTACTCTTTGCCGTTACCGGTACGTTCGTACTCATGGATCAGCACTTTGTTTCTCCCAGTAGCGTGTGCATGGCATGGTTAGTGCAGCAGGGTGATTTGCAGTGTATCATGACTGGGCTGAATCACAGTGTCCCACAGATCAGGCCTGTGTGTCTTTTTTTTTTTTTTTTTTTCCAGTCCGCATACCAGTGCTCTGTGTTCACCCACTGAAAAAGATCTTTCCATCTGCCTGGTCAGCTATGAGGTTCACCAGGTCACGAAAGCAGGCTGACCTGGAAAGATCCAAGACATGATGAGGGTTAAGAATTTAGGCTTGTTTAGGCTTGAGCATTTCCTGACACTGAGGTGTCAGGGCTGTGACTGTGAAACAGTAATGAGCTCTTACTGGACAATAGAGGTGGTAAAGAAAACTTCCCAGTCAGGGCAGTATTTAACCTATGTGAGAAGATCTCTAAGCAAGCAGTACGCTGTGATATGAAGGAAAACCACATGGCCTGCCCCCATGAGTCCCCAGAGAGGGGCAGCTCTGCTTTCTGAGGAGCCAGGGTTTGCCTTTCTGCTACAGGAGGAAAGGTAGGCTGAAGGGTGTGGGGAACTGAGCAGCAAGCACAGTCCTCTCAGATGAGAGTTGTCCTAGAGATCGGTATTAGCAAACCCCAGTCTTTTAGGGTCAAGGTGGCAGCTCGGTCACTGGATAACAAACAGATCACAACCCAGGTGGAAGGTTGCTCACTGGCTCTAAGAGGACACATTTAGAGTAGTTCCCCCCCATTGACAGCTCGACTAGAGGGGGTTCCTCGTCCTGTTCAAGCGGACAAAGGAGGATGAGCAGCAACCCAAGGATCTAAGCTTCTCCTGTGAGATTTATAAACAAGCCGTGATCCTAGGCACCTCATCGAGGTGGGACACAGCTCCGTATTGCAGACACCTCAATGTGAATGTCACAGCGTAGGTGTCTGCATGTGGACTGGGTGTCTAGGCAGTGAAAAATCAAGAGCTTGACTCATGCCCACACAATGATTTCTTAGCGGAAAACATCTCGAGGTAGGTAATCGTGCCCCTAGTCAATACAGTCAGTGGAGCTGGAGAGCTAGACACCTACATTTGCTCAGCTGATTCACTCCCAGAGCTCCGCTGTCAGCATTGACTAGACCTCCATCGATTGTATGGGAACACAGACACCCGGTGTGCATATAGCTGCTGCATCCAGATATAGTCCATCTGGACCTGGATTCACCCGTAGTGATACATAGGGCCCTTTCATCCTGCCATAAAGCAGGACTAGAAATCTTCGCTTCCTCCTAGGAAAGCTGTAAGGGATCCTTGCTTGACTATAAAACACCTAAACCACTTCAAAGCGAGTCTCTGTAAATGCTGAGTATTCACATTATTATAAGTAAAGAGCAATTCGGAAATGCACGCACAGCACTAGAGAGTAGTAAACAGATGGGAGAAGTTGCCAAGTAAGGCCACGCTGAAGCGGCGAGCAAAAATAAGTGTTAGCGACAGTCTGACATTTTTATAGCGAGACAGACGCAGCCAGGATTTGAAGCATATAGCAATGAAATGGGGTCAAGGAGGTGAGCTGCATTTTCTTAGCCAAGCTCTTCTCCTGTCGGGCAGTCCTTTCGGTGCTCAGACAGCAAGCGTTCCTCGTTGCTGGCCTGGCTGGGAGTTTTTGAGATAATCACGGTGCCACACAGCTCCAGTGGACAAGGCAGGAAAAGTGATATTGTTTATGATGAGCTGCTGTGTGGGAGAAAAAAGATTTTAAACACAGCCTTGAAGTCACACAAGCACTGGGCTGAGTTGAACTGACAACTACTATAACTACTAATTACCGAGAGAAAAATGACTCACTAAAAACCAATAGTAACTGTCTTACATGTAATTAAAATCAATGATTTACAGTCAAATAGAAAACTACAGTCTTGGCACGGGGGACACAGGATGTGATGGACAGCCTGCAGCCCCACATATCTCTCATAGAAATAAAGTTCAAAAGCTGTGCAAGACGTACTCTATTTTAATTAACAAAAGCCCAGAGAAGCTGTTCTGCAAACCTAGGCAGAAACTGCACGCGAGAGGACCGTTCTTCTGGCAAAACACCAAAAGTCCAGTCTGATGCTGCTAACAGCAAAACAACTCTGACATTCAAGGAGTCAATATTTTCCCTTTTTCCAGTATCCAGCTGTAGCTGCTGCTGGAAATTCTCCTGTGGGGAGGTGGGAGCGTTGGCAGAGAGGGTCTCCATAGAGATACGGTAAGAGGGAGCAATTCTTGGGGATTAACGTAGTGAACGTGGGACAGGCACTTCTGAAAATTCATGTGTCTGTCAGAGACATTAAACTATTTCATATTGGTGTGATAAAAATGTACGAAATATTTGTTGGGGTTTACACGTGCATGGATTATGAGGAAAGCTCTTGTATTTTATGGGATTACATACTTTATTACAGTACATGCTACTTAAGTAGTACTGAGAACAGTTCTGGGGTGTGCCTGTGCTACAAGGGAACAGTAAGCAAAAGGCAAATGGTTGTTAGTGGTCATAGGTGTAATTTGGATGAATAGGCATGGTTTTCCTCTTTTTGACATCCAGAATGATCTTTTCACCTCCATAAAGTGACCCGAAGTCTGTCTGAAGACTGAGCTGGTGGTGTTGAGGCTCTCTTCATTTTGGGAGTAAATGGCTCCACCACTCCTCTGGGGCATCAGAGCTCGGGGGGATCTCTCTCTGGTTCCCAGCTCACTTCTTAACCTTGTGCAGGTCATTTCCAATCTTCATTTTGGGCAGGACAGCTCAGCAGACATTGGGTTTGAATTTCAAGCTGCTGGGCCTGCTCAGCATCCAGAGATGTCTGCTGGGGAGCAAGGCACTCAGCATCTCTGGAAATGGCACTGTTGGTTCATTTATTTTTAAGTTGGCTCGGACCTTCAGTTACTGTTACCTCCTCATGGGTATGTTGATAATTCATTGTTATTGGGTCATTTCTGTTTGTAAAGCACTTTAAGTACAGTTCAACACTAGTGTGGCACATGCTCTTCCCTCAGACGGTGGTGGCCTCCTGTTTGCCTCTCCTTCTCTTTCTCTCTCTTGCAATTACTTGAAAGTTCCCTTGAGTCCTTGCTTAGCTGGTTCACCCTGGCCTCAAAATAGTAACAGCCTTAATCCAGGGGACTTCTCTAATCCCAGGGTCAGAGTGGGAGGCATGAGTGATTGCTCTGAGCAGCAAACCCATTTATGCAAAATGTTTCACTCTCTGAGCATCATCATTGCGGAAGAATGAGATTAAAAGGATATCACTGGCAAAGTGACTAAGAGTTTTATCTTATTCATAGTCTTGGCTTGTACTTAAGGAATTTACGTTATTGGGATTTTTCAAAATCTGAGCTGGCTGAATCTATCCTTCCAGCAGTGTCACAGATATTGAAGGCCTGTTGTTCCGTTTCTAGTTCGTACCTTCCAGCATTGACACATCGCTTCCATTGCTTTCTCTGTTGCTTTTCCACACTTGTTTTCAAATGCCAGGAGTATCACAGCCTCCCCCAAGTCCCTAAGAGATTATCATAAGGTGATTCAGTGTCAAGACATTTTCCCAGGTATTCAGCCTGTTTTTTCTTTTGCTTAATTAATTTCTTCCTGATTTGCCTAGTTAATACTGTTGGGAAGGATTAAGAGGGATGCACCTCCCTCTGACATTGACATGTCCGGATATTTATAATAAAGAAGAGTTAGATCACCTTGAAATTTGTAGGTCAGAGATCCTTTCTAGAGAGGGAGCTGGGCCAGATCATTGGATGGAGATAGTTATTTCAGTTCATCTGTCCTGAGAGAAAACCCTTGGGAGGACAGACCTCAGGGAGCCCTTGCCCAGCAGAGGTAGGGGATGCCAGCGTGAGGCCACCAAGGGACACTGAGGGAAGCCCTGCAGTGCCTTTGCTCTGTCTGCTAGGACTGTGTATTCAGGCAGACAACTTGGGAAATTATATCAGCAAAGCCCCACACTCCCCTGCTAATGAAGACTGACACCTTGCTGGGGGCTTCAGAGAGGTGACAGAGAGGAGTGGGGATGGCTGGGGTGGGCTGGAACAAAGGAGTTGCTCTGGGGAAAGGCTGTGTGGAACAAGACATGCAATACTGGAATGCAAGACATCCATGGTGAGCAAAGACAGGCTGAAGTCTGTTCAGGAACTGTGTCCTCCCAGCACAGTGTCTCCCTGCTCAGCAGCTGAGCCAGGAGCTGCAGGGACATTTTCCAAGGGAAAAAAAAATGGCGTCACTGAAGTTGAAGGAGAGGAGGTAGGTGTCGCTGAAAGAAGGCAAAGTCTAATCTACAGACCCTTCGCAATGTAGCAGGAGTTTCTGGTCTCTCAGTGGTGTGTGTTCATGAGCAAGCCGAGCCAATCTAAGCTCATGCTGGTGTAGTGAGCAGCAATCTCAGCCCTGCATTTCCACCCTTTCTGAGCTCTAGCACCAGTAACCATGCAGCCACGGACTTGATCCAACAAGGATCAACAAGAATTTAGCAACTCCTTTCTAGCAACGATGAAGTATAATGCATTTGAAGATATACCATAGCAATTTTCAAACTCAGGCCAGTAAGATAAAGCATGCTTTGGGCTCAGCTCTTGTAGAAAACAAGCTCCCTGCCTGGCCTTACATGTGAATATCTGTCCCAGGAGGGAGTCCTTTTCTACTTCTGTGAAAGGGAAAAAAAAAACCAAAACAATGACACTTTCAGGCACAGAGCCATGCCATTTTCATTCTCATATATTTTGCAGTTTTTCCCAAGTGACATTGAAATTGATCCCAAATCAGGGATGCAATGTCTTCTGGCCAGCCTGGGAAGAAAGGCTGTACTAGGGCTGTACGAGGTGGATGCAGGCTGTAATGTCAGAGATTTCTTTCATAGTGCCCAAAGATCCCCCGGTACAAAAGAGAGACTGAGAACCCAGGGCCAGTCCAGCGGGGGCTGTGAAAACAGACAAGGGGCAGGAGTCCACGTTGTGTGAGGAGAGGTGGAGGGAGTTGGACTTGTTCAGCCTGGCAATGAGATGTAAGGGGAAATCTGATGCCTTCTGCTACCTGAAGTCAGATTATAGAGACCACAGAGCCAGAGGGACACAGCAAAGGACATGAGGCAATGGCACAAGTTGCAGCAAGGGAAATGCTTGTTGGATATAGAGAAACAAACTTTAACAGCAAGAGCGGTGCAGCCTTGACACAAGGGCCCAGGGATGCGGTAGGATCTCAGTTCTCGGAGATCTTTGAGGTTCGGCTAAACAAAGCCCTGAGCAACCTTGAAGCTAGCCCTGGTGTGAGCAGAAGGTTGGACTAAAGAAATCCAGAGACCTTTCCCAACCTAAATTCTGTGACTGTATGAAAACCACAGGGTGAGGGGACTTGAGAAGTGGTTGCAATGGCACTGCTCATAGGATTTAGACATCTTGTTCTGAAGAAGGGTGCTGCGGGGGGAGAAGATTTTTGTGCACACAGAGATGTGCGCCCACCCACTCGCCTGCCTTCAGACGTGAATGTGCCTGCAGCCGTCTCGGTGGTGTCTCAACTTCTGTCTTATTGACCTTTAAACGCCTGAGCTGGCCCAGCGTGAGAGCCTGCCTTAATGAGCACAGAAAGCCACGGGCCCTTGAACTGGTGGCAGCAGTCAGTGCATCGCTGGTGCCCAGGAGGTGCCTATGCCTGGCTTCCCACTCATGTTGGGAGGGGGGTTGCTGCTGCTGTCCTTCAGATGCTGCACTTTTAAGATCAAGTTAATGTAGAACCAGTAAAAACTGCAGCTGGGAAGAGCTGGATAGACCTGCTATATGCCCGCCACCTGCCTTACCTGTATCTCCGACATGGCCCCTGCCCCATCCCCTGCATAAACCCCAGTCTCCCGTATTATCCTGCTTCTCTCCACCCCATGGCCCCCAGCTGACTCCCCACTACTCACTTTTCTCCCTGTTTCCAAGCATGGCGTTCCTGCCTTTTCTCTCCTCATTCCCTCAGTCCTGGTGCTCAGACCTGGATAGAAGGTCCCTTCTGTCCTTCGTAGGGATGGCAGCAGAGTGAGACCAGTGATGGAGCCGCATTCTGAAGTCTGCTTAGCTCCTGTGGTGAGACTACCTTCTGGTAAACATGGGGCTGCATTTAGTGCCTCTGTCCCCCGATCCCCTCCCTCCCAGCAGAGATAGAAATCATTTCCTCCAAGCCTGTCTTATGGGACCCCAGAGTGCCCGGGCAAACTGTGTGCCCATGCCCATCCCAGCACTGCTGCTGCCCTTTCTCCATCAGGGAGCAAGGAGGGAAAAGCAGCCAGGAATGAGAAAACATTTCTTTGACCAGACTGGCTTACTGCAGGTTATCCCAGGTCCCTCCAAGTGTAACATCAGACCCCTGCTCTCCAGTTCATCAAGGCCTTTACCTTCACCATTATTGCCCAGTCTATCTTGCTGGGGCATCCCAGTCCTCCATCCCCAGTGACTGTCACCTCAGAGCCCTCTTACAGCCCCGTTTCCCAGAGCCCTTCCAAGCTCACTACTGCCAACTCGTCACATTTGTGACTGTCCTCACAGTGGGCTCTTTGCCACACCTCCATTGGCTGCACATTCCCCCCTCTCCCAGCAGCATTCCCAGCCCAGCCTCCAGAAATGATCCTCCCAGTTTCCCCCCTTCACCTTCACCTTCCTCCCTGGCAGAAGAGTGGGAGGAGAAGGCAGGCAAAACCTCTCCCTGTAGAGTGGGTGTGCTTAATTTTGTGTTTGTTTTCAGTGCCGTCTGCTCAGTCACTGCTTAATGGGGTTCATTTGTGACATTAAAAGAAAGAAAAAAAAAAAAAAAAAAGAGCTATATCCCTGCCTCACTGCAGCACCTTCTTTCAAGGGAAAATACCTTCCCTGTTTACCTGTGGAACCTGGTTTCCGTCTGTGAGGTTCAGCTACCAACAAGCTTGAGTTGGCACGAAGCATGCCTTGCAGTACTGCTAATTTTCTCCCTCAAGGGAGCAGGTGAAAGGTTTTTAATCTCGTCCTGTTCTGCCAAGGGGGAAAGTGATGCTGAAATGCAGCCTGTCCAGCGGAGGAGCCGGGTGAAGAGGGCGGCTCTGGAAAGGCAGCGTGGGCTCACCTGGCAGGTCCAGCCGCCGCAGGAAACCCCCTGTGCCCTGAGCAGACCCAGCACCAGCGGACAGAGAGTTTCTTCCCCCTCTGCTCTTGCTGGCCTGCCCACAATCCAAGCTACTTGAGACCCATTTGGGTTTGTGTCTACAAAGTCCTTTATTTAACCGAAGTCAGGCCTTCAGCCTCCTCAGTGTGCTCTAAAGTGTGAACTGGTTGATTCATATTCCTGTAAATCGCTATTAATTTCCTCTTTTAAAATTTCCCTCCCATTTTTCTACGCTGTCTGAGTTTGGATCAGGTGCCACAACCAGCCTGCCCATCCCTGGACAAGGGCAGATTTCCCAGCCTCCCCATGGGGTTTGGTACCAGACCGCTGGTTTGCAGAGGAGCCATTTTCCTGATTGCAGCACAGGCTTCGGCTCTTGCTCAAGCTGCTGTGAAAGAAAAGGCATTAGGGACCGGCTATGAGGTCTCCAGAGAGCCAGACCCAAGCAGAAGTGTGAAATGTCACTGTGCCAGCGGGTGAGAAGGAAGAAAGTAAGTGTGTTAATGCTTTCGAGAAGCACCGTCAGGCCACAGACTTCATTTCTCAGCCATCCACCTCACCACCCTGTTCAGCAAAGCACAAATAGTAACACCTCCCTCCCTCCTTCCTTTATTCCCTCCCTCCCTCCCTCCCTCCCTCCTGGGAGCTGGGAGGCAGAATGAACTATTGCAAAGCCCGCTGGGTGCATGAAACAAAAAGTCCAAAGGGTCTATGAAAAAGCCTTTCCACCATGTAAATTCCCACTTATGATGTATTTTAGGCTTTTCATAGAAATAAAAATAAAGCCAGACAAGCTTTCTGCCAGGGCTCCGAGCTGGGTATGTGTGCAAGGCGGATTTTGGCTCGGAGCAGGCACTGCTCTCTGCAGCACGCGCGACTTGAAGGAGCGAGCCTGGCCTCGCATTGTGCTTTCAGCGTAAAAGGATGGATTTTGAGTCTCACTGCAAAGGCGCAGCACTGCCTTCCCCTGCCACCATCGTCCCACCTTTTCCATCGTCCCACCTTCGTTACGGCAGAGCACGCTGCCAGGAGCAATTAGGCAGAACGACTTTTGTTCTCTCCGAAAGCAAGAGCTCTCTCGCGGTGAGGTCGCTTCTCACTGCTGAAACATGGCTTAGCTCAGGAATTTGCCATGGTTTTGAAGGGGTGCTGGCAGGCAGGGTAGGACCAACACGTTTCCTTAGAAAGAGGATGAATGTAAAGGCAAGGAGGGGAGTATGGGCCAGTTAAAGGAGGGAAGGATGGTGCCGAGATGAAACCTCTTTCCTGGCACTTGGAAGCCCGTGGTGCAAATCCCTGCTCCGCCGGAGACCTCCTGTGTGCCTCCAGCGAGCCTCTGCCCACGCACCAGCTCCCGCCTGGGCGCTGGGGACACCGTGCTGTCCCTTCTCCCCAGGGAGACCATCAAGGTGAAGGCATCAGCAATTACACAGCCCTCAGACGGTATGAAAAAAGGAGGCACACGCGCCCATGCCCAAGATAGCCACTATTAACCTTGCCTCATTTTATATCTTTTTACAGCTGCAGCAGATGCCTCTGTCTCCCTGGAGAGATGTTAGGTACTTACAACCCTTTCAGCTCAGACCCTTTCAGCTCAGACAGAGCTGCCTGGAGGAGCTGATGGCTTCGGCCCCAGCTCTGTGAGGCTCCCTCCTCATGGACAGGCTGATTGAAGTCGGTCAAATCATCCCTGCCCTGAAAGGGACTTGTCTGCGAGAGCGCGGCTGGGTTTCGGCAGCCCCCAGCCGCTCGTCCAGATCTAAATGCAAGCCTGGGACGTAAATAAGACAGAAGACAAATAAGAAAGGATGTGCTGGGAAGCCCCACAAGAGGAAATAAGGATATTATTATTGATTAATAAAGATAATAACAATAGTAGTTATCGACTCGATCTTGCAGTGACAGGCACACCAGCCATGTTGTGCTAATGCAGGAGATGTGAGAGGGGCAGCAACGCCTGCATGCCAGTCCCACAGCTCGTTGGCCCTCGCCAAGCTGAACCGGAGAGTGCACGTTTGTAAAATGCAGCCTGAATATCATAAGCTAAAGTGATCTGTAGGATTTTCCTGCTACAGTCACCTGGGGAGCTGTTGGCAGCAGTAGTCTAGAAATATTTTTCCATGGCCTCAGCCCAAAGGGTGGTGGCATTGCTGGGAAATGTGCTGAATTTGGGGAGCTTTGGAGCTGGTTGGAAGAGTCTTGTAAAAGATGGAGAGGAACTGGGTTTTGGTGTCAGACCAGTGCTGGATCCCAGTCTCAGGCTCTATAGCAAATTGGTCTCCCCCTTTAAGCCCCCCACAACCCATTACGCACCCTCCTGGTGAGCTCTGCACATATTCATGGGGTGGAAGAAAACACCCGTGAAATTCACTTGTGGTGTAGCCGTCTCTGCTGTGGCCAAAGTGGGTTTTTTTCCCATTAAATATTATTTTCCCTGTTCCTTCCTAGCTGCCTGTTGCTTGCCCAGCCCTGGCCAGGGCTCTCCCTCTGCAGCACATGGGTGATGTCTGAGCATCGCGTCTCTGGGCACCCTGGGTGGTGGGTTAGCCTGGCTTTGAGTGGGGAGTCAAAGCAGCCAGGAACGGGACACCCCTGACGGGCAGCTCTGCCCTCCCTCCCCTGCTCTCCATCCCACGCACGGCCCCAGCGCAGGCTGCCCCAGCCCCGGTCCTGCCGTTCCGCTCTGCCTCCCTGTGCCCTCACTGGCTTGGCTTGCAAAATACCGGTACCTGTGTGGAGATCCCCTTGTCAGAATAAAGGGGCATCTCCCGACTTCTGGAGTTGCTTTATAGGACGGGTTTGGTTGCTGGAGAGTGTCCCTGGCACATCCCATTTCCCTGCAGTTTCCAGCTGCTCCCTTTGCCCTACTTGTGCCTTTCTTTCCCCTGTGTAAGAGATACAAATGAGAGTAGCCAGCTCTGTTAGGTACTAGGATGCTTAATGTATTAATGATCACATAGCACCTGGATAGCCTTGGATGAAAGCACGTGGAAACTGGCTCCGCATTTTTATTGAATGGATTTTCTACCATTCATTCTGTGCTGCCTCCCCAAAGCCGCCAAGTCCCTTGCAGCTGAGCTGAAAGCGGGGCATCAAGCAGCCAAGCCAGCCGCCGGGACCTGCTGTCGGCAGAGCCATCCCTGGGCTCCCCGTGGCTCCTGGGGCTCAGGGCTGGCCCAGCCATCCCTGGAAATGCCGCGTGGCAGGACGCATCCCTTCTGCTCCGGCTCAGCGCGCAGCTGGACCCCCAGCCTTAGTGCCACGGTGAGGGACGCTCTCCGCAGAGCTGAACACTAAACGTACTTCTCCGCTTCGTGGTGCCCAACTACCTCTCCACCTGGTTCCTTTGCAAGGCAGATAGCTTTTAATCGGGGAAAGGGCTGCTGGGATGCTGCAGCAGCTGCTGGCTTGGCAAAAAAGTTACAAATGGCCCGAGTGAGAAAATGCAGAGCTCAGGTAACCCCCACCCACAGGGGCTGTGGGGTGGACGCAGCCCTGACCTGGGTAAGAGGCTTATGTGTGTTACGGAGAGCGTGTGTCGCGTTTGCTTTGTCCTCTTGCCCCCTAAATCTGATTTAGGGTGGCCTCATCTATGAGGAATCCCTCTTATTTCCCATTCCTTCTGTCTGTTTCAAATCACCCTGACGGCCACCCTGCTAGTGTGTGGCTGTATGTGTGTGTAGAGGGGTGTTAAGCCTTTAGAGCATGAAATGCGATAGCTCTCCCTGCACGCGGTGAACCGGGCTGCAAAGGGAGATGGAATTAATTGCACCAGCAGAGGAAGCTGATTGACAGCCAGGATCGCAGCGGTGGGGAGGTGAGTCCGCAAAGGGGTGAGCTTTATTAGAAAGCTGGGAAACAGCTTCATCAGGAGGGTTTTTCTTCATCTGGTAGCGGGACAGAAAACCCGCCGGGCTGGAGGTGTGGGGAGGCACACGGCAGCCGCTTGGGTGCCGGCCTGGGCTCCCCAAGGGTGCGGAGCAGGGCCTGCGGGAGAGCGGCCGGGATGTGCGGCATGAGAAACCTGGTTTGGCGTGACCCTAGGAATGGGGCCACAGACAAATCCCTGGGATGCAGGTGGTAAGTGAGAGCTTGGGACTGAGCTGAAATACCAGATTGAAGGGTGAATTTTGGAGGCAGCAGTTTTCAGAGGGAGCTGCCCCTGGCAGCTGGGTCAGAGGATCAAGGGCCTTTAGCTGCTCATCCTGCATGAGATTCAGGCTGGCATTTCTGGTCCCAGAGCATGGAGCTACCGTGAACCTGCTGTGCCAGGGCAGGGTAAGGCACAGTGCCAGCTGAAGCTGTTTTTGCTATGCTGTAGGCAACACTGACGGCTAATCTCCAACCCCCTAGCTCACTGTGGAAGACTTGATTAAACATCTCCATAAACCCCAAACCACTTTGTACAATATACTGATCCGGGGTCCCCACTAGGGCCAGATCCTCAATGACTCCATCTTGCCGTCTTTCCCTCCTCGGTGCCATGGAGGGGTTTTATGGCATGCATCGGAGATGTGACCACCCAGGCTGATCAGCCCAAGGCTGGTAGTCGCCGTAATGACAGATTACCCCATGGCTCTGCCTTTTGTTCCAGGGCTGTTGCCACCATGTCCATGACATACAGATGAATCATGCTGCCCAGCGGTAGCGTACCGTCTCCTCCAGAATGGCTGCTGGTTACTCATGCGCAGCAGCACTGTGCGCTGGCTTACTGCTCCGGGAGCGTCAGCTCCAGCTGCCGCTTCAAAATACAAGAAGAGGGTGACTTAGACCCATGCCATAGCTGAGTGGGGCTGAGCCCCTAGATGGACAAAAAGAGGGGCAGCAAATTGTCCCTGTCCCTCGACTAAGAGCAGGGCTCAGAGTCTCTACTGAGCATAAGAACCAGGATTTCCACCCTTGCATCGAGTCCTTTGAGCCAATCTCAGTGGGAGGCAGGACTGGGCAGCAGAGCCCCTGAGCCCAGTAGTCAGCTCATAGCTGATTCACTGCCTGACACTGGAAAATGAACTAGGGCTTGTCTGCACCAGAGAATTTCCCCCTGCACTAATCCGGTCTGGCAGGGGAGGCAGAGCGAGGTGCCAAAATGCTTTTTTTTTCTTTTCCTTTTCATCCTCTTTTTAAATAGCAGTTCAGCTGATGGGCAAAACACGGTCTAGAGTAGCATTTCAGGCAGCAGAAAATTAGTTCAGCTTTTACCCTCATTAGCTGATTGCCAGTAATTAACATTTTGTCATTAACTACAGATGTTTATGGCCTGGAAGAGGAGTTTGAGTATCTCCACATTAGCTCTCAGAAATGCACTGATTATCTCCATTTAATTGGCTGACTGTGCCTCAGTTTCCTTATTGCTAAGGGGAAAAAAGGATATAATGACTCACCCCCATCCTCTACTTTACATCCCAGCCTATCAGGGTTGTCAAAGCAGAACCTGCTGCCTTTAGATATGGGTCTTTTTAGGAAGTTCACCTTCAGGAAATAGAGATATTTCACTCACTCTAGCTTGCCAGCCCTTCCATTTAATGAGTCTCATTGCCCAATAGATTATAATCTCCTTGACATTAAGTGACTCTCCATTGTGTCTGGGAGCTTTATTCAAACTATTATCTTCAAATAAGCATGCATGCCCACAAGTGCATTCATGCCTGGTTTTTGATGGCATCTGGTTCTTTTGCAACTGGTTATGCTAAGGTGTCTTAGAGAACCATAGCTGGGACCCAGGTGGACTGTCCACCCTAAAGACCCTGCTCCTGCTCTGAAAAAACAGGCATGGTTTGTCACTTGGGTCCCAAACCCAGCGGCAGCTGGAGACGGCTAGCACTCATTCATGTCATCCTCATGCCCTCTCCCTCTTTGACAAGCTTCTGTATCATCTCCCTGGGTTTCAGAAAAAAATTCTTCCATACTGCTTGCTTTCTCATTAAAATAAATGCAATATGTAGCAACCTCTTTTGGAGGAGTAACCCCACAGTAGCAAAGTCGTGTGTGCAGCCTGGCATTTCAGAGTGACAGTGTAATGGGAAATAAAGCCAGCTGGAGTTTCACCAGGAGAGCTGGAGGGGAGCTCCCTCTCCCCTATCCTACTCCTCCTGCCTGGGGCACCAAGCACGGCCTCAGCAGCGTGAGGTGGTTGTGGTCTCCTCCCCCCACCCCGTTCCACTGCAGCTGCGGTGGCCCCAGAAAACACGAAAGGCAGCAGCGTTCGGTGCAAAAATGTGTTTCCAGGAGGCTGCAATAAGTGTCACTGAGCAAACAGGGAGCCTGGTTGGGTAGGAAGAACTGGAAAACTGCACAATACCCTGCCACTTTCCCTTTGAAAGTCATTCCTGTTTATCTCCCCAGCACACCCCTCTCCTGTTCCGTTCCTCCCGCTGCTGCTGCTGGGAGGCTCAGCGTGCTCTGCTGACCAGCCCTTCCTCCTCTTTGCCGACGTAGCAATTGCCACTTTTTGATGCTCTTTCTCCAAGCAGGAGGGCGCAAAGCGGAGGTTGACAACAGAGTTCAAAGGCCCTGGGGATCGAGCAGTGCCGCTTTCTCGCTGCTGCAGTGACTGAGTCTCTTTCTGGTGGCTCCACGTACAGGGTTGTACGCCAGTGCCTCTCCCGGGTGTAGCTGCAGTCTCTGCAGGCTGAGACAAAGGCTCTGGCTGTATCTGGAGACAGTGGCAGTCTTCAGTAGGAGGTGGTGGACAGAGGTTTTCAGCAGAGCTAAAGGCAGCTGGGTGGTTTCTGGTTCACACAGCAGGCCCGGAGCTCAGCAGCTCTGCACGGGCCGAGCGAGTCTGCGTGTGCCAGCAAAATGCACATCGATGTGGCCTCGCACACCAGTCCCTCCTGCACAGTGGCTTTGGCTGCCGATGGGGTGCCCTCTGTATCTGTATCCCAGCACTGCCCGAGCCATGCTGTTAACAGGTGTCGGCATCAGGATGAGCAGATTTGACAGTCCCCAGGGAGAGCTCGTCTGTAGGATAGGGACGTGAGGGCGTTGCAGTATCCTGGCTGCTCAAGCATAGGACAGGAGTTTTGGTGTTGGTGTCTGGGCCCAGGCTGTCATGCTGAGGGCAGGAGGCAGGAGAAATGGGGTTTATGCAGTAATGCCCAGCACTTGCATTTTCTTGCCCTCACATCTGCTTAGTTTCCTTTCCTCCTCTGAGGGCATCATATGCTGAGTCTTTGGCTCTGCTTTTCTGTGTGGCACACCCCAGCTTTGCACAAATTAATCCCAAGCATGGCTGAAAACCCCTGGGGCAGCACTGGGGAAAGCATGACAGCATAGAGAGCGGCATCGCAGCAGCACCCAAGACAAGGGAATTACTGGACATCTGCATAAATCCAAGGAGTCCAAGGATTGGCCTCAAGCAGGGCCGGCGTATGGCCAGAAGCCATGTCACAGCCACACATAATGCCAGGTCATTACGAAAGAACAGGACCCCAGTGGCTGTCCAAGCTGTGCAGAGCATCTTTGCACGCAGTGGGAGCTGTGTGTCTCGGAGCGCTCTGTGCTCTCCGCATCCCGATGAGGCTGGGGGCATGGTACAGTCACACCTGATCTAGTGGCAGAGCAATGCCCCCGTTGGGATAAGTCCCAGTGGCTGTATTAGCTCTTGTTGGACCCATTTTTCAGCTCTCCAGCTCTGCCCTGCGAGTGCTGTCCCACTGGGGAGGCTTTGCACAAAGCAGAGATCCCCAGTGCGTGGATTTCCCTCTGCTCTTGGCAGATGGGCTTTCCTCAAGCAGTAAAACCTACAAACACCTACCGGATCCCTGTGGAGGGAAAACTCCCAGTCTGTCTTCTGGTGAAGTCTCTGCCTGCTCTGCTCCTCAGCACACCACCCAGTTGCCCGGGGTGACATAGCTGCTTTGCAGGCAGAGGAGCCTGGAAAATGTGCTCTTCCTGCTTGTTATTTTCAAGATCATAGAATCATAGCATCTTTTAGGTTGGAAAAAAACTCTAAGATCATCAAGTCCAACTGTTAAGCTAACACTACCAAGTCCCACCCCTAAGCTGTGTCCCTAAGCACCACATCTACACGTCTTTTAAATACCTCCAGGGATGGTGCCTCAACCACTTCCCTGGGCAGCCTGTTCCAGTGCTTGGTAAACCTTTCAAGGAAGAAATGAGGAGGACCCTCCACCAATAACCACAGTAAACGTTGTCTCCAGTGCTGGCACCCTGGTCCTAGTTCCATGGTTTCCAGGAGGAAAAGACCCTGGGTCTTCAGTGAAGGTCTTGAAGAAAAGGGTGGATCAAAGCTGATCAAGACTGCTTTCCTCAGTGCCTTGCAGTTAAATTCTCTGGTGCCTAACTGCATGAACTAAAATAATTTCCAGGATACCAGGACATTTCTGACACCTGTTTTTGTGTCCTCTCCATCTTGTGTGGATACTCCAAAGTCTAATAAGGAATTAGCTTAGTCCATTGATTTTCCTTCTTTGATGTTTTTTAATAAGGTTTCTCTCTTATATGCATCCCCCTATTATCAAGAAACATAGGTAAATTTATTATCTTGGAGCTCTCCATCCTTGCCAAATTTGGCTGAAAGCACTCAGTGACTTAAAAATGAGTTATTGGGTGGTATACACAGACCCATGTGTTACCAACAATGTGGTCTCATAAGCCTCATTCCCATTACAAACCATGCTGAAAAGGGGAAGAGTAAAATGTGGTGGGACTCTGTGATATCTGATGAGATGAAGAAAGTCATGATGGAAGGAGATGCGACACTATAGAGATGGCAATGATGACAGAGCAGAGATGAGGTAGCCCTGACTGCAGGATAGAGGGAAGAATTAAATTCAGCAGTGCTGCTGAAATGATGGGATGTATCTGACATGTGCTGGACAAAATGTGTGCTGGGATTTTCCAAAAGACTGCAGTTCTGGCCAAAGGTTGATACTTCAGGGGTGACTGAGCATTGGTTCAAATGCCTCTGTGCTAAGATCTTGTGGATTTCCCAGAGTTCAGGCTAGAGAACTGGACAGACCATTGGTGGTCACTGGGAAAACTGGGGCAGGGCAGGAACTGGTGCACACATTTCTGCCTGCATTAGTGTACAAGCACATTGTGCCCTAGGGAAGGGCTTCAGGGCTGGACTGCCAAAGTGTCTCAAAGGGTTTGGACAAGAAGGTCTCTGGCAGGTGCTCAGTGTGCCAATGAGAATGGAAAAAGCCCATGGGACACGTCATTACCATGACTGCAGTAACTAAGAGAGAAAGACCTTGATTGTCTCGGTAGCGCCTGTGTGGCCCTTTGGTCACCAGGTGGATGCCAGCAAGATCATTTTGCTTGTGGGAACTTTTTCAGTTATTCAGAGTGTAGCAGCTTGGCAAGAACAACTGCTTCCAGGTGGGGGCTGGAGAGGCATCTGGGACTCAGCGTGAGCCTGAGCAGCACAGAGATCCTCCCCACGCCCCAGCAAGCACGAAAACAGGGAGAAACACGTTCCAGACTGGGAGCCAGATGTTCTGGCTGTGTTGAGATGCATTCGCAGCATCTGAGTGGATCCAGGGGAGAGGCAGGGAACATCTACACCCAAGAGACATGGGGAGAAAACAGTGCAAGAAGAGAGCGTGGGAGCAGGCTGCGAGAGGCGGCAGGTTATTCTGGTCGTGTACAGGTGTAGAGCGGAGGTAACGGTTACCGTCGGGCCCTTGAAAACTGAAGTGGGAGTGGAGGAGTATGTGCAAGTGATTAAAAGCCTGATTAACGTTCTCCTGTGGAGAATGTGTGTAACCACATGATGTACAACTCATGGCTGGAAGGCAACAGCTATTAAACAGACATTCAGAAGCCTTTAGGAAGCAAAGGTAAATTCATGGGTTTTTCTAAGTAAGTCTTTTATAAACGGGCTCTCCTCGTTTCTCTCTGGTGTGAAATTCTAGCAGGTCATCTCATTTCAGACCCGGTGACACCTATCTTTTCAAACACAACCATTTTTTTTTAAGACTTCAGGAACTGAGGGACCTAATGCATTTCTCCATAGGTTCTTTAATGGCTAATTGCTTTCACTATTTAAAAAAAAAAAAAAAAAATGCACTTTATTTCTAGACTGTATCTGCTTGCCTTCATCTTCCATCCACTGGATCTCATTCTGCCTGTCTACCGGATTAAAAAGCCCTCCACTGTTAAAAACCTTTTCCCAGTGGTAGTACTTAACAGATTGCAGTCATATCACGTCTTCACCTTCTCTTCATTAAGCTAAGCAGATTAAGCTTCTCTCTCCACTCATCAGAGAAGCAGGTTTCCCCAAACATGGACTCACAGTCCTGCTTTTCACCTCTGAAATTGTAGTAGGGTTGGGGGGAGTCAGGGTACACTCCAGATGGCCCAGATGACCACACTAACCTCAAGATGTGAGGATAAGGCACGGGCTGTGTTTGAGAGGCTAAAGATACTCTGAGATGCTGATTTGCCAGAGCCCAGTCCATGGCAATGAAGTACAATGTGGTATGGTCTTGGGGACCTCTCCTCTCCACTGTGTCTCCTTCCAGGATGTATTTACAGGAATTGGATGTAAAAGAACATTTCTTAACTTTTCCAACTTATAGTGGCTCCTCTCTGCATCTGGCAGTCTTTGGGTTAATCTTGCACTTGGAAGCTTACTGATTTGCAGAAATCTCCTGTTTATTTCTTGTGTACACTTTGTTAAGGATAGGCCCATATGTCCTGTCTGCTCATCCAGCATGAAGAGAATTGACAGAAACGAATGGTGCTATCCACAGCCTGATCATACTTGGCATCCTCGCGTTTGGCAGAGGCTATGGATCTAGTTTTAAAAAAGGCGAAAGAAGAAAAAAACTGTAAGATGCTGTCAAATCTGCTTTCCTAAAGGGTTTATTAGAAACTGTGTTGTAAGAATCTGCTCAGCGTTTTTTGTGATTTTGTGATCAAGATTACGCAGGAGAGATGAGTGAAGCAATCTGGAAGGAATAAGAATTGATCCAAAGCTCAGCCTGAAACTCATTGGAAGTTTGTAAGTTTGAGCAGCTTCATGTAACTGTTCCCAGCCCTAATTTCATGAGCTCCTACCTTGCTAACACTGGGACCAAGGAATAATAGAACAGCTCTAAAGCCAGGATGTGTCCTGCCTGACCAGATGTGCCAAGATCTCTGCCTCTGGATTTCTGGCCAAGCCACAGTCTGACTGCATGTTCCTCCCTCAACTGCCTCTGGATTTCTGGCCAAGCCACAGTCTTTGACTGCATGTTCCTCCCTCAGTATAAATGCACAATTTGTCATCCTGGCAGTCTGAGAACATGCTGTCATTGCTGCCACCCGGGAGCGGGGGGTGGGATGGGTCCCTCAGCTGGGGACTGAAAGATGTCCAATCCCATCTCTTTGCATGCTATTTGTAATGTCATCTGTGAAATGTGAATCCCTTAATAGCTGATTTGGTTTAATGCACTGAAATAATTTTGTCTCAGGTCCCTAAAGCCTTTCTGGTCCTCTTCTCTCTGGTATGTGTAGAGTCAGGAAAGGGATGTCCAGCTGACCAAACTGCCAAGGAATGAAGAGTCCTCAAGAGGGAAAACACAGAAAGATTTAGTGAGGGAGAAGACTAAGCCAGAAAACAGCTCCAAGCTTCAGTAATCCTTGGAAGCGATCCTGGTGTCACCACAGTGGGTCTGCCTGCTGCTTGGGGACTCTCCCAGTCCAGACCCAGTGGGCTGCCTGAAGCAGTGTTCCCGAGTCCCCAGTGTGATGTTAGGGCTCATGTTCATCTCATGAAGCTTGGTTTCAGTCAGAATGGCAGTGCCTGGTCCCACTTGTGGGTGTGAAAGTTCTCATGACACTTTTGGAAAGGGCATCCAAACAAGTGTCTGGGCCACTCGCCAGACTGGGGAAATCACCACTCTTCAGTCTGCCTAGATCTCTCCTTAGAGTTACTGAATTGTGGTAGGCCTGCCGACACTAGTGGTATTGAGGGTAAACTACCAGTTTTAGTGGCCCTAATCTGCCATATTTCCAGTTGCCTATCAACGTATGTATGCCTCCTCTCTGTGCATCAAGTAGGTGAATTGTACACTGAGCGGTAAATTTGATGCCCTCAGGTGGTACTGGACTTTCCAGAGCAACTGGACTTTTCCAGAGCACGAATCTGCTTTCCCAGGAGGCGATATGGTGATGGTTGGGTGGCAGCCCAGGAAATGCCTCTGGTGTCACACCATGTGATGGAGAAGTGGTTGCAGGATTTTACGCCTAGTGTGTAAAGCTTAGCAGATACAAGGGTGTGTGGTGATTGTGGAGTTGTGCAAATACTACATGTATAACCGGGGCCCAGTTCCCTTTCTGACTTGTTAGTACAGCAGAAATGAAAGGTCTTAGGCATGTTACCCATTGAGCTGGAGTACAGATACACTCAGTAACAATGTTCAGACTAAAAATAATCAATCCTTATGAACGCTAAGAAAGAGTTTAAGGAGCCACCTGCCTGTTTGCTTATAAATCCCAACTAAATGCATTTACTTCAGTCAGTCGAACGTGTAACTTAATGCTGGCTAAATTTCTCAGTAAGCAAGGAGATTATTAGCTGTCTCAGCAGGAAGAGTGGATTGGAGTGCTGATCCTTAAGAGTCAGCACCCCTGTGGTAGTTAAAATGTCCCTTCTGTGTCCCCCTGGACTTCCACAAAACACACAGGATAGGATGTCTAACCATGTGTACTTAAAGTCATGGGGGATCACTTCAAGCCTCAAGGGACCTGTGAACACTAAACCCACTAAGACTACAGAAGGGACTGTTCAGCACTGAAGAAATCTTCTCCCATGTGGAGATCATGGGTGTTTACAGTATATACATGTATGAATTCATGTTCCTTTTTGCACCTTAGAAACAAACAAACAAACAAACCACATGAGAAGGCTGGGAAAACACAAGGTATAAAAATAAGAGGTAAGAAAAAAGGAAAAGAAAAAAAATAAGTAATGTGTAACAAAGAATGAATTGCAATCTCTCCATCTCCGGGCACTTTCAGAATAAGCACCAGAACTGCAGTCCCTGCACTGCTAGCACAGCCCTAGCCGTGGCTGCTGGCCCGGTGGTTTCTGCTTATCAGGTTTCTCAAGGAGCAGGGAAAACCTGATTGAAGGACAGAGTGGCTTGGTGGGCTATTACAGGAATGCGCTAAAAATCTGCTGATGACATGAGGTTCAGAGGCATTGGCCGTGGAGAGGAGAATGGGACTCTCAGCTTTGGATTACTCTGGATAATAGAAATGACATGAAATGGAGTAGGGCTACAGGGAATAACAGCCTGGACTTCCAGTGTTGCAGCTGCAAAGAGCAATGCTGGACATAGCAGGCCAGATGTTTCCTGCAGAGGCAGGAAAATCATGACCATGGCATTGGCAAGCCCTCCTGGGGAGGCATGAGCAGAGGAGGGTCTCTGGGATGGCCACAGGCATGGAGATGCCATTGGATGAGAGGAAGACACCACCCACGTGTTTAGCCTGAGAAAGCAAAGTCTGGAGGAGAGATGTTGGGGTATTCTAGCTCTGCCAGGGGTGGGAGACCACTGTGCAAAATAGCAATGTATGCTAGCAGTCAGCACTGGTTCCCAAAGGAGCGACATTCCGAAACAGCCTTGCAATACGAATAATGAGAAGAAACGTACGTGTAAGAGGAGCCTGAGTCCTTTATTTGGAATTGGGGCTTGCCTTGGAGTCATGCGACTTGATCTACCCAAGTTCAAAGTCTCCCCTATAACGATAGTCAGTTCAGAAAAGCCTCACATAAATCACCCACAATTTTATGTCCCAGAGTCTGTAACCCTACTGTTCTTATTATTCTTATTATTCAAAAATAATAAATAAGGTGGCTACAAGTATGAGGAAGGTGGCATGAAGTTTCACCTGGGAGAGGAGGATTTGAAATTCCAACGTTAGGTATAGAATTCTATACATACAACTAGTTAATCCTGGCTGGATTTGTTTGTTTTAGTCATTTGAGACTCATCCACTAGCAAAAATAAAAATAACTTCAAACTTATGACTATTTCATCATCTCTGTTTTCTTCTCCCTGATCAAAAACTAGAGCTGTAAATCAGACAGTCTGACTTTGTAATCTACGTCTAGTTAAAGAAATGTTATCCTAGATCTTAATCAGAGTAGAGCTTCCTTTGAACACAGAGTATTAAATTTGGGAAAGGTAATCACTCTTCATCCCACCTAAGTATCCAGGTCTGCTGTCAGGAGGCATAGAGAGGAGCTGAGATTTGCTCTGGTCCAGCTCCTGCTCTTGTAAACAAGGGCACATCAAGCACAGACAGCAAGACCTTGTATCAGCTTTGCCTCAGCTCTCATGACATTATAGAGGGAAGAGAGATAAGATGCAAACCATTCAGGTCAGTATTTAAACTTCCACTCACTATCCAACTGGTGGTCTGTCAAGACATGACCATCTGAGGACAACCCCAACTGATCTGAAGGCAAATGGGTTTGCATTAGCTGTAGCTAATTGCCTGTAGCTAGTGCAGGCTCTTCAGAGGTAGCCTCTAGTGACAGTCCCATTGCAGCTCATCCATCTGTGCAAGGCAGTGCAACCTCTCCCAGTCTGAAGTTATGAACGTACCTAAATGCTTTCTGCTAGAAAAAAACCCAAATACTCCCAGGAAGTGCACTTGGGAATCAAGCACGCTTCCCACGCCTGACCGAGGGGCAGCAGACGCTCTCATCCTCCCTTTGTCTCCCCCAGCCCTCAGCATTACCTTTGTTTCCTCCTCTCTGAGTATCAGACAGATATGTGAGGACCCACTGCCCAGCTCTGCTGTAGAATCATTGCAGGACAACCTTAACCCAACTCCATTTCATCCTTCACTAAGGAAAGCATTGCTTCTCCATGGCCACAATGCTTTGTGTTACGTAGATGGTGCCTTTCCAGTAATTTTTGAGAGGCTGATGGTTGGCTGAACTCTCAGCAGCACAGCCTGGGAAGTTATGTCAAAAGAAGACCCAATTGATACTCTTCCTGGGTTTGGTACCCTCAGCACCCATATCTGGGCATGTCTGAGGACAGGTATGGGACTGTGAGGGCCTTTGCTTCATCTGCTTTCCTGGCTGGTGTTCAAAAGACTTACAGAGACATTTTTCTGCTGAGAAATTGTGAGATCCCCTTTAAACAGGTAGCTTCAGCTTTCCTGAGACCTTGTGAAACATGGAAAGACCAAGCTGAGACAGTCATTGGGGTGGCTGGCCTCTATGGCAAGCATCTCCTATTGCCCCACACAATGTGGCAGACCCCTCCACCTAGAAGTACCTCCCAGCACCTCTTAGCCCCACAAATCAGGGCCCAAAACAGGTGGCAAGAGGGCAGCTGAGTGAGGAGGAATCTGGCCATCCGTGCTGGTCCGTTCCAGAGTGACTGCTCTGTATATCTCCTTCACTCAGAGGAGGCCGCTGGCCTTCATCAGCCCCGAAGCGAACTTTGTGTGCTGTTATTCCTTCATCCTTCATGTGTGGTAGGAGATCACATGGTAGGAGACGCTGCTGGGGGTCTCCAGCTCTGCTCCTGCCCTGCTGTACTGCTTTCCCAGGGCATGGCAGACCTGCTGCACAGGCTGCTTTGTTCACCGTCAAAAACTGGATCTCAACCTGCTTCGTAGGTAGGAAACCTCCCCTTCATCCCAAACACAGCCCCTCAAGTGAGGCTGAGAAAGGGCCTTTAGTTCTTTATAGATGAAAATGTGGTGGGTTTGAACACATCCTCCCTGAGTCACCTGCCCCAAGACCGTGCTGTGGAGAGGCATAAATTACCCAGCTCCTGCTGGCTGCACGGAGAGCATTAAATGACTCACTAGGCTTTTCTGCCATTTTGTGTTTGGTTTTTTTTTTTATTATTATTATTATTTAGCTCCAAAAGCATTTTTTGTATCCTCTTATCTGCTTTTAATGGAATGTATTTAGGGTTTTTTTACCCAAAATTAAGGCATGACTTTCTTTTTAAACCCAGGCTGGTCATTATCTCTGTCAAAGTTGTCTGGGGTTTCTTTTCTATGCGTGTTAGGGAGAGCAGGACTTGAGGCAAGAATAGACATCTTACATTTATTCACTGTGCCTGCCATGAAAACCATTCCTGTTTGAAATGAAGTCATCATCTCCAAGATGCCTCTTTCTTCTGCGGTGGCAGCTGCCAGAGAAAATGCATTACCCTTCCAGCTTGTGCAGGGGGTTGTGGCTGTCTGTGTGGGAAGGGAGGAGCGTTTTTCTGGAAGGACCCTTTGCCCAAATGCCACCACCTTTCCAGCACAAAACTTTTTGCTCCTGGGATGAGAGACACCATGAGGAGGGAAGATGAAGGTTGCTTGTCAGGAAAACATGGGAAGAGCAGTTGAGATGCATGGTGTGAGCATGTTGCGTTTTTAGGAAGTCTCTGCTGTCAGTCGCCTCTGGAGAAGGCTAACGTGCTTTTCTGGTGGAGCAGAGGGCCTCCGAGAGGAGCAGCACAGCCCTCGCTGCCCACCTACGCAACAGCACATCAAGGTCTCATTCCCAGCCTTTCCCGAAGCCTTCGCCAGCCCTGGAGATGGAGGCGTGTGTGGATGAGCCGGGTGCCTCTCAGAGCAGCTCTCCAAATCATGTCACTGGAGAAAAACAAGGAACACAGGCAGGGCGCAGGGAAGAGGGAGGGAGGCAAACTGGAGGGGCGAACCCAGGAGCAGGTAGGGCAGAGGACACTGGCACGATCGCAGAAGCAGAGGCAAAAAGAGAGCTCGATGCTGTCGCCAGCCTGGGAGGTTCAGGCGAAGAGCACAGGCGTCCCGAGGACTGTGTGTGGCTGTGCTGGGACGTGTGGGTGTATTTGCTATCTGACAGAGATTGCACAGCATCTTCATCGTCCCTATCTAATATATTGATTGTGATTAATGCTATTACACAGCGTATCTGATTAATTAACAATGGCTTCCCATATACTGCTTCTAGCCCAGCAAGCGCATCAGCTCTCGCCCAGCAGATGCTGGCACCGGTATTGCTGGTCCCGACAGCAAGGCTCCCCGCTGCCCACCATGGGAGCACAGTGGCCAGAGCACTAACAAAAGGGCTGGAGGAGACATGCAAAAGGATCACATTGGTGGCAAATCAAGCTTTGTCACAGGAAGAGTGGGGTGGCCCGTTGTGCCCTCAGAAATATCAAAAGGAGAGGATGTTCATCTGGTCAGATGGAGCAGGAGGCTTGGAAAAGTCAGAGTTGCCCCTATGCAGGGCCTTCATCCTCCCCACAGCCCCAGTTCCCAGCCACCATGCTGCAGACTTTGATCTCCTTCCAAATTGAAGGCTCAGCACTATTTGGACAGGAAGGTCTGTGGCTCTTCATTGTCTTACATCTCCTCCATCTCTGGCATCGGTTGTTTTTCTCCCCTATAAAGTTCTTCAGCCTTGCCGGGGAAAAGGCACTATGGGAACCTGCTCACCCTGACCTCCATGGTGGAGGAAATCAGGAGCCTGCGTGTCTGCATCTCCTCTGTCCTGTGCTCCAAAGCCATCTTGATGTGCATGGGAACCGAAGGAGATCAGTGGATTTTTTGCAGCCTCTCGTCTATGGAGCGCAGGTCTCTCTCTGCCTTCCCCCTCATCCAGCGGCAAATCCACCCTTTGACATCCCCTTCCCTGCTGTGTGTCTGTGCCCCCCGCTCCCCACCCCAGTTGCCATGTCTCCTTGTGATATCTTTTTCATGGATGGTTTTTGATAGCTGATAACCTGTTACCATGACAACCAGCCTCTGTTGTGACATTGGTCTTGTAACAAGCCCAAACTGATGGTTTTCAAAGTTCCCGCATGTCTCAAGCGGTCAGAGGGCTGCCTTTGTGCCCTCTGTTCATCCCCGGCATGCCTCCAAGGCCGAGAGCAGGAGGGCGAAGTTTCCCTCTAATGAGGGCAGTGGGTGCCTGGCTACATTTTTATGTATTAGTGAACCAGAGAGAGATTAAATGAAAGAGGCTCCACTAAAGGATTAGCAGATTTGGGTATTCAACTATCTCTTTAAATTATTATCCCTAATTATGAGTATGATGAAAGTCCACTTGGTGAGGGATTAGAAAAGAGTCAGATGCAGTTCTTGGGGCTCTTGTGTTAGCGCCTGGCTCTGGGGAAGATCTCCCTGTCGTGCTTTTGTGTGCTCCACTCTACTCTTTCTTGCACGGGTGGAGAACAACTCACTTAAAGGGGGGACTGAGGTCCTGGTGTTGCTTTTCCTCCCCTCTGAACCCAGTGAGATGTCCCATGCGCAGGAGAAGACAAAGGCGAGCATGACCCTTGTCCCCTTCCTGGCTCCTCACCATCTCCCTTTGTGTCCATTTCTGATTGGACATGGGGTTCTTGTCTTCCCACATCACAACACGATCAGAGCCTCACCATCATTTGCAAAACCCTTTGGGGTCCTCACATATGCTCCAGACAGAAAAATTATTGGTATTTAAAAGCCACTCAGTCTGCTACACTATTTTCCACTTAAAGGGCTCCAAAGCAGTTTGCAAGGACAAGACTCGGGTTCCTGCTGCTGATGGGACTTGTGGTGAGAGGGAAGAAGGAGATGTCACCAAAGACACAACAGCTCAAACAAGGCCAGACACTGGAAGTGCTTGGGATATGGGTGAGCTTCATCCTAGAAGAAAGCTGAAATTTGGGCAGGATATAGGGACTAAGCCACCAATGCCTGCAAAGTGCACATAGAGAGGTTTTACATCATTTTGGGGGTGCTGAACCCCCATTTTCCTGGAGCTGGCGCACTCCTATCTGGCAGCCTGTGGAGTCTGGAGTGAGAGCCAGCCATGAGGCAGAGCTGAGTGCTGGGGACCAGAAATGGGACGAAGCTCGGGGGTTGAACTAATTAAGCTCAAAGACCCTCTGGGGAAGGGTGAGGCTGAGCAGGACTGGGGAGGGGGAGAAGCAGCTGGCATCCATGAGCCTGGGTTTTGTCAGAACCTTGGTGGTACTAATCCCATGGGAAGAGCAGACCTTGCTGGCAGCTGGGAGAAGGACCCTGGGTGAACCGTGCCTCGGGACAGCTCTTTGGGAGCTCCAAACTCAGCTGCAGCAGCCTGGGCTCCCTTGTGGCTGCGGTGTCGCGCTACAGATTTGACTGAATAATTTCTTTTTTGGGTGTTGGGTGTTTGGGGGTGGGGGAGGGTAAATCACTGGCAAGAATTGGAAACACAGCAATTAATAGGATTAAAGTGTCATGTTTTACAGGACTGTGTACACAATTTACAATAATGGGAATTGTAATTATAAGTGCTCCCAGCTGACAGGGAAGGAGCAGCTTTGCGAGTCGCAGCGCCTTATCCGGCACACCACCGCGTCTCTTTGGGATGGGGAAGAAACGAGCAGCAGTGCTTGGGAATGGCATCATTTGGGGGGGAAGAGTTGTGACAGCAGCTCGTAGAGGAAACCTGAGTGGTCCCAGGTGGGGAATGGAAACCACATCCAAACCAAACATCATCATCATTATCAGGGCTGCAGAGCTCCAAGTTATGTCCTGGTAACCACAGCAGCATTGCCCCCAGATGGTGATAACCATGGCTTTCCTGAGCTTCTTGCTGAGGAGAGAGGAGGAGGAGATCAGAGGGGAGGAGAAAAACCACATTTTGATCACTATGGCTCGACAGAGATAGGTGCTTTGCCGATTTCTCTGCAGTGATGACCTTAGGTTTGTGCCTCCGGTGGAGTAAGACTGCATGATGTGTGAGGAGCTCTGCTTAGGGGGAGCGGGAGTGTGGCGAATCGAAAGGGCTCCTTGTACACGGGTAGGGACGGTGCCCTCAGCATCTGCCCTCCTCTGTCACTGCCCTCTCTGCAGGTCATGGTGGCTCCGTGGTCCATGATCAAAGGGAAGGTCTTTGGGACATGCTCGGGGTGGTTAATTAGTAACACCATAATCATGAGCCAATAGGTGCCAGTGATTGGACTCTGCCACTTCATTTCATCTGCAGCACATAAATTCGAGGGTTCCCAGCACTGGGAAGTGCTGTGAAGAACACAGGGCCAAGCAGGGCTGGATTTTTGGAGGGTTTCTATGTTGGGGACCTCTCTGAGGCTGGCTGCAACATGAAACCCTCTTGGGCCCCTGCATGTGGCTGGCACCCAAAACTGGTTCTTCTGCACTCCCATGGCCATGGGCTCAGCTGCTGCCCTGCAGGCAGGGGGAAACCCAGGCTCTGCGTCATTACCTGGGCAAACGGCGCATCCTGAGCAAAGCTGCGCTGTCCCCAGCCTGGCTGGTGTGGGAAGCGCCGGCTGGGTAAATAAACTAAGAAGCCTGAGAAAGGTGATCTGACCACTGCTTCTATAAGCTTCATCTCACACCATTAACAACAGAAGCTGAATTTTACCTGTTAGTTTGCAGTCCTGGGGCTGGTTTTGTGGTGCTGTCGTGCAGTGGCAGGTTCAGATCCAGCTGGGCTGACTGAACCAAGCCCCTGTGCTCCACAGCATCATGGTGATTTAGACCTGCTCCAGTGTCAGTGTTGTGGGAGCGAGCACATTCGGGTGGGATCTGCCACTTTTCTTTGTCTGTCAGAAAGCAGTGGAGCATCCCATAAATCGTTCCCTCACTACTACAGAGGTATAGTCTAAAAAGGTCTCACTTTTCCAGGAAAGAAGACAGGATTAGTTTCTTCATAAATATCATCCTTGGCATCACTGGCTCTTCAGTTGAAAATAGGGTCAAGCCAGTCTCTATGTTGCCCAGTACACCCAAGCTATGACCTCTGGATCAATAGATCCCAAATTAGAGATCCTCTTAGCCAGTGAGCTCACGAGCCCCTGGGAAATACATTCCTAGTAATAAGGCTATGAAATGAACCCAGCAGTGCTCTAAGAAAGTGGATCATCCGTGAAAAAGTCTGGATGCAACAGGGCTAGAAACTGCCACCACAAAGCTGAGATTGTCACCGAGGGGGAACAGGTCCTGTTGGCAGGGGAGGCAGCAGAAAATCCATTTCCTTTAATTTCCGTGGGAGACACCCACTGTACAAAGGAGCAAAAAATGTGTCCTTCGCTTGACACTAATCAGCAATTACCGGGATCTTTACGTAAAGATCTGCACAAGGCACTGCAATATTTGGAGGATGCCAATGGCAGAGGGTGGGCTAGATTTACTCAAATCCAATTTAGGAGTGATTTTTGTATGCGTTGACTCTGAAATTCACAGCAAGGATGGAACAAAGCTCATGCAGCACGAAGGCCTCACAGGGGAAAGAAGGAAAAAAAAAAAACAAAACAAAAAAAACCCCAACCAGAAAACCAACAACAAGTGAGCAGCTCAGCATGGGAGTTAATTCCCTATTGTCAAGGAGAGATGGAAAGCAAACCTCCTCCAGCTCGTGATGTGCCCGCCTTCCTGCCAGGCTGGTCTCTGAAATCTCTGCCCGCAGCCGAGGCTCCTCCTGGCTCCGTGCAGATGTTGCTCCTGCACCATTTCAACCTGGACCACTTATGTCGGGTTTACAAGGTGCTGATGAAAACCTGATTCGTAGCTCTCAGCTGAGGAGCTGGGTCTGCGCCTAACGAAAAGCAGGAGTTGGGAGCAAATGTTGCCTTGGACAAGACCAGTTATTACAGGTTTACATTTTTTTTTTTTTTTCCAGCTAGATTTATACCCCCGTCCAGCCCTACTCGGTGTCTGGGGGTTACTGCTGCAAATAATTAATAAATAAGTGAAAAGCTGGGCTGAAATTCCTGCATTTAAGCAGAAGCCCACTGCCTTTGGGTAGTTTTCTGATGGCCAGCAAGGAACACAACTCTAAACTCGCCAGTCCTTTAGCTGAAGGCTTTTCCACCACGTTTCAGTAACAGTGTTCAAAGTCACCCTCTTGCTGATTTAAATGTTTCACAGCTTGCAGAGCCTTAAATGGCTTGTGTATTATGAACAATAAATTACATCACAGCGTGTGCAATTGGGTTCAGCCTAAACATGAAACATTCTTTTTCCTGAGTCAGCTAGTTTTCCCAGATAACTTTTAAGGCCATTTGTGTTTAAATGTCATCTGTGCAGAGGATTTGGGACCTGTCTCTTTGAATGCTGAGGTCAATAGCTGCCTACTGAATGCCAGCAAGAGCAAAAAAGGATTTTAGTTGTCCACACTCCTTTTACCAGGGAGATTATTGCTTTGTTCAGAGAAGTTGTGTATGTGGCTGGGGGTATTATAGGGGATTGAAAAATACACCAGGAGGCTGCAGTGTTTGATGGCTGGAGCTCTGCATTGGGATCCCATGTTTGTCTCTTAAGTCCGTATTTAGTCCCCTGAGGCATCTGCCCTTCCCATGCCTCAGTTTCCCCACTAGTAAATTGGAGACAGTGGCTCTCCCTCCGTGTAAAGTGCTATGCAGTAATCCTGAAAATCAACTCATATGAGAGGGGTTGTATTTTCAACATGGTGTTAATAAATACTGCAATATGAATCATTTGGTAGCCTTACATATAATTATATACCCTCCTTAATTATTGAACAGATGCTTTAATAAAACATGCAACAAATAATTCAAAATCTATTCAAGGGAAAAGATGTGCAAAAATTCTTCCTGTAAATATGTACAAAAAATAATTTGTGTATTATTTAAAAATCAGAGCAGTCCTTTGCGTTATCTATAGAGAATAATTGAATAGAAAAATATTGAAGTTAGTAAACAGCAAATTAATAATTCACATAGTATTTACAGTCACAGTACACCATATTTTCCACCAAGCACATGTTTTCACCAATATCAACCAAAGAGATGCTGCAATCTAAGGCACTTGTGGCTTGGCAATTCTGTGAGCTGTTTTGTGACTGGGGGATGCTGCCACGAGTGACTCGCTGAGTTGTCCTGGCAAGATGGAAAGCTCACCCTTGACTAGAGTTCTGACACGTTTCAGCTCCAGCATTCGGGGCATCGTACAACGCCTGCTTCCTGTGAGGACCAATGCTCTCCTTTGCATGCTCTGCATCCTGGTCCCATTGTCACAGACTGAATCCAGTTTATGGCACACACAGAAATCGATTTTCAATTATTTTGCTTGCTCCTAGCTCTGCAATGGTCAGTTTTGAAGGTGATTGTCCTGTGTTAACATTTATTCTTCTCTGGAACTGTTTGAAAATCTATTGCTTGGCCCATACCAAAATCTGTGTGTTGCTCAGAAGTCATTTAGGGCTCTTATTTAAAGAGGAAATGGGGATAGAAACCAGATTTTGCTGCAGACCTCCTGTGGGATCTTAGTGAATCAGTCAGAGCCAACCTGAAACCATCACTAGAGTGTCCAAATTTTGAGGAAAAAGGAACAATTTGGGTTGCCAGGAAGGAGTTTGCTGTGGGTCAGACCTTTGCTTTCAGCTCCCATCCCTACAAGAGGCCGAAGCCTGAGAGTCGTAGAATCATAGAATCATAGAACGTTTTGGGTTGGAAGGGACCTGCTAGTGGTCATCTAGTCCAGCCCCCCAGTCAGGCAGGTTTAATGTGGGCAGCCCTCCGGGGAGGGTTTCAGACCTGAACTCAGCAGCTCTTGGGCCACTTTGGTTAGGATCGGCTCTATCCATCCACATTTTCTGCCCAGGGCAGGTCTCTAGAGTTCAGCTGATTTAAAAGCTTTGTGGGTTTTTTTTTGTGGTAAATCTTGGGAGGCAAGTCCTTTTCAGGGGCTCTTTGAGCTGGTTTTTCTAAGATCTAGATTTCTATTGTGTCCCTTCCCTTTCCTCAGGTCTGAAAATTAAGTGCTGCCTGACTTCTCCATGAGTTTATCCCCAGAGTGGTCAGATGTTGCTTCCTTTCTGAAAACCCAGAACAGTCACAGCATCCTTGAGCTCAGGGAAAATAAGTGGGTTTTATTCTTTCTAGCTCACTGGTCTAAATCCTGGTTAGCAAATGCCCCTGAGGGGAGGTCCTGTTGGGAGGAGCTGAACCTTGTTTCTTGCCCTGAGCCCTGGATGAGGCAGTTTCGAAGAAGCAAGATGCCAAGACATGCTCACAGATAAGTGTTAGTGGGGTTGGGATGGAGTCAGGGAGCTTTTGGGGGATTTGGGAGTTTTGGTGAAAGGGGAGCAAGTGGTACGTGGCTCTCCAGTATGGACTGTGCTCAAGGAGAGGCCAGAAGCAAGGGCACAAGGCTTCAGCCAGAAATTAAAAGAATGCTAAACCTGACAGGATGGAGGCATCTGTGCTGAGCAAGGAGAGAAGCCTGGCCTCGTTTGCAGGGCTCGGAGACATCAGCCCTCAGGGTGCGTCTGGATCTGCTGATGAGGGTAGGGAGGAGAGTCACCGGAGATCTGCATCGGGGGTTGTTTCTTCAATCAGGTTCCTCTTACGTTTCCTCCCGAGAGCCTCTGACTGACAGCTCTCCAGCAGGGATTCGTGCAGCACCGTCAGAAATTCATTACTGCCGGAGACGG
>JMFS01001157.1:0-11921 GCA_000699545.1 Podiceps cristatus | reverse complement strand
CCTTTCTATGATTCTATTTCTATGATTCTATGATTAAGGATGCTGATAAATTTTGGCATCTGTTGACATACTATTAAAAAATTCTAGTTCTTAATTAAGCAACATTATTTCTACTTGAAATGTCATTTTTTACATTCTCTCACTTGGGGTATTATTTGAAAAAACTAAATCAAAAAAAGAAAAAACTAAAAACCAGGATGAAAATTAATAACCTAGGATCGTCCAGTAAAACAATTGTTTGGGGTCATGTTCTATATCCCTTATAAACACAGTGACATTCAGTTACGTGCCTAACTAAATCAATTAAATTACTGAAATACTCTTTAAATTTAAAAGGGGATTTGACATTTAAAGAAGCACAACAACTGTGGCTTTAATCTTCTTTTCAATCTAGTGAAGAAAAAATTATATTGTTATTACAACACAAGTTGATTAAGGCCAAAAGACTGGTTAAGACCAGTGAAGTCATCTTCAGTAATCTCTTAAGCACTATTTGATTTTAAATATCCTAGCAAACCTTAGAATAGCAGGTGAGTCCTAAACGTAATATGTCATTCAGACAAAAATCGAAATTGATCTACTCAGTACTGGCATTCTAAACAGAAAATATTTGCCCTATGATGTGTTATTTGCCATATGATGTCTAACACTGTAGCCCAGTAATACAGTATTGCCTTTGCTAGTAACAGGTCACAGATTTAGTACAAAGTTTACAAGTCCTCAAGATCAAGGTTTGTCAGGTTTGTGTTATCTCAAGTTTTTTTGACCTGCCTGCAGCTTTGGTTTTCATTTGTTTAGCTTTATTTTTTTTTTATTTTTTTTTTTCTTCTTCTGGTCAGGTGGGTATGTCTGACTTGATTTACTTTTGAATTATCTTTGTAATTTTCTATTGTCTTTTTATGGTACAATCATAGCTTTATATAGATACTTGTAACAAGCAATTATTCTGTGTAATGTAAGATATTTAGAACTCTGATATGGTGATGTGTAGAGAAACACAAGCCTGGTATAAGAGCAGAGGCCTTGAGAAGCAGGAACACAGGATGCAGTGTGGAGGAATACAGGCATGGTGCGATACAAGGGTGACAATCGGTTTCTGTGAGGGAATCTGTCCTGGAACTTCATGAGGCTTAGCTGTTACAGGTGTAAAGATACAGGAGTGCTCTCATCTAGGAACAACATTTTACTGTGAAATGGGATAGGCTTCTGTGAAGGCATTCCAGAGACCTGAAGTAGTTTTACATTTACAGATTTAATTTACTTTTCCAAGTGCCATAGTATCTACATTCTTTCAAGGCCTCTTAAACACCAGCATTTTTTGCAAGGCAACATACTGGACATTTTCAGTCCACTTATAATCAAAATGTCTATTTTGTGCAGGAGTGGATCTGCTTGAGAGTAGGAAGGCACTGCAAAGGGACCTGGACAGGCAGGATTGATGGGCTGAGGCCGACTGTATGAGGTTCAACAAGGCTAAGTCCAGGTACTGCACTTGGGTCACAACAACCCCAGGCAACAATACAAGCCTGGGGAGGCATGACTGGAAAGCAGAAAAGGCCCTGAGGGTGTTGGTCAACAGCCGGTTGAACATAAGCCAGCAGCGTGCCCAGGTGGCCAAGAAGGCCAATAGCTTCCTGGCTTGCATCAGAAATAAGCCAGTAGGACTAAGGAAGTGATTGTCCTCCTCTACTTGGCACTGGTGAGGCCGCACCTTGAATAATGGGTTCAGTTTTGGGTCCCTTGCTACAAGAAAGACATTGAAGTGCTGAAACGCATCCAAAGAAGGGCAACAAAGCTGGTGAAGCATTTAAAGAACAAGTTTTATGAGGAGCGGCTGAGGGAATTGGGATTATTTATCCTGAAAAAAAGGAGGGGAGACATTATCACTCTCTACAACTACCTGAAAGGAGGTTGTAGAGAGGTGGGTGTCAATCTCTTCTCCCAAGTAACAAGTGATAGGACAAGAAAAAATGGTCTCAAGTTGCACCAAGGGAGGCTTAGATTGAATATTAGGAAAAAATCTTTCACTGCAAAGGTTATCAAGCATTGAAACGGCCTGCCCAGGGAAGTAGTGAAGTCACCATCCCTAGAGGTATTTAAAAGATGTGTAGATGTGGTGCTTAGAGACATAGTTTAGTGGTGGACCTGACAGTGCTAGGTTAATGGTTGGTCTCAATGATCTTAGAGGTCTTTCCAACCTAAACAATTTTATGATTCTATGATTTGTCCCTTGCAACTGAAGACTATCAGAGTAATAATCACCTGGCCAAATCACACATCACTAGTCAAACGATGTGTGGACAGCAGCACAGATAAACACTGATTCTGCATTTACAGGACCGTATTCTTCCTTTCACAAAGCTTTTTCCTTTAAGAACTGTAACATTTAAAAAATTTATGCTGAGATTTTTCAAAGCTGTTTGAGGAAATGTCTGAGGGAAGCTCAATTAAATAATTCCCAATTCCAAACTAAAATTCTTTGAAACTGGATATCCAAACCCCCCAGATGATTTTGTAAATCTGTCTTATAATTAATAATATGACATTTTCTCTAACAATTTATTTTAGCAAAGGACTTAATTTCCCAGCAGTATCTTTGATCAATAGTCCAAAAACTTATAAGAAAAAGATACTTGTAAGTATTCACTGAAACACTGTCCCATGTTTGAAATTATAAATAAACAAAAAGCATCCCTTCAAATTCCATATTGCCTTTGTTTAGCTCATATGCTAGATTTTGGTTGACAGATAAAAAGTCACAGCTTAGTCCACTGCTTCCTTCTAACTGTCCCTTTTGCATACTTACTTGTCATCACCATATTAGCAGGGGATCTTATGTCCTTTATGCTGCTGTTCTTGAAATATCCAGTGAGGAAGAGGTTTACTATCATTCTTATTACATTCATACTTTATAGATAAGAAATCAGACACTGGCTTAAGTGATTAGGTAAGGTGACACAAGAAAACTAAACATACCTATTCTGATTAATAAAACAGTTCCTTAATGGACCATTCATTCATTATTTTTTTTTTTTACTTTAAAATGTACAGAATCAAAAAAAGATAACAATATTCAACGAAGCAACAAAAAAAGGTCAAGTGGCCTTTCTTTTTCCTTTTGCAGTTTATTCTTTAAATCAAATGTGTATACAGTATGAAAACAGCAAGGTAAATTTGCAAAGGCCTATTCCCTCCTTAGTGATTGTCCTCGTTTTGGCTGGGATAAAGTTAATTTTCTTCCTAGTAGCTGCTATAGCACTCTGTTTTGGATTTAGGATGAAAATACTTTTGATAGCGCACTGATGCTTTAGTTGTTGCTAAGTAGTGCTTCTACTAAGTCAAGAACTTTTCAGCTTCCCCGGCTCTGCCAGCGAGGAGGAGCACAAGAAGCTGGGAGGGGGCACAGCCAGGACAGCTGACCCAGGCTGTACCCAGGGATATTCCATACCATATGACGTCATACTCAGTATATAAACTGGGGGGAGTTGGCCTGGGAAGGGTCACTGCTCAGGGATGGGCTGGACATCATCAGCAGGTGGTAAGCAATTGCATTGAGCAACATGTGTTTTGTATATTCTGTTATCATCATTAGTATTGTTATTCTCTCTTCCTTTGCTATCCGATTAAACTGTTTATTTTTTTTCTTTGATTGTCTCCCCCGTCCCATTGAGGGTGGGGAGGTGAGAGAGCAGCTGTGTGGTGCTTGGTTGCTGACTGAGGTTAAACTATGACAGTGATGTAATTGTGAATGTCTGCCTCTACAAAAATTAAATATCTGACTAAATAACCTTCTATTTATAGTACAGATGTTCTTACTGATGGTTCAACATTTATAAGTGATTCTGTTTATATTCTTGATTCAAAGTACTGTATAAACTTCCATTGTGTGACTTTCTTGCTGTATTTACTACATAAATCACCATCTAAAATTTAGGAACCAGAGAAGAAACATAACTTCTTCATACAATTCCCTTGCCACTTCTAACCAGATACTGGAAAATGTAAAGACAAAACTAAACCAATCTAATAGAGAAATAGAGAGGAAATAAGAACAGTTGTTTCACAGGTACAAAGCTTAAAAATAAGATTAAATAAATGAAGAATTGCGCTTCTTGCAATAACAGATGAAGTTATAATAGCAGAATAAAGGTTAAAAAAAAAAAAAGATGATTAAAAGAACCCACTATGGTGAGTTTTTATATATATATATATACACACATCTACAGTTCTACTGGCAGCCAATTACACATTAACCAAGTAACCACTTGACTTATTTACTCATGAATGACTAACCAAAGTTAAACAAAAGCCTGTAACCATTATTGGCGCAATGCGAACTTGCAAAGTAGCAAGCTAAGTACCCCTCTGCTTCCCAGCTCACTGTGCCTCCAGTGGGCAGGCCAAATACTGTAGTACATTTTCATTCCTTCCACCGCTACTTAAAAAAAAAATCACCCACTTCTTTGTTACACTTCTATGCTAGCTTGCTTGGGTGGGAATGCATGCAGGGTTACAAATTATTGAGGGAAAACAAAACTAAAAAGTAGGTCCTACAGATATCTTTCAAAGCTATGTCAAGGTTTCGTCTCTTACAGAGCGAGTTTCCTAGTCTGGGCTCAGCAAGTTCCATTCTCTGCACTCACAGATCTTCCCCATTTGTAATAAACTGCATAATTTTAGTGGAACCCAGCTGCACCAGGAAGCCAATTTCAAGCACTACAAAAAAATAAGCAAGTATTAAAAAATAAAAAATAAATAAAATAAATAAACCCCTGTTCCTTATAATTTTGGCGTCCATTTCAGTGATTTTACCACACTACATACCTTGCAAAGAAAAAAGGGGATTACTTCCCTAGAGCTGCAGGAAATTGTAACTGAAGCTTCCTTTCCTAGTTTCACTATACAATATAGATACTCACTAGATTAAGGAAGAGATCATTTAATATCTATGTGTTAGTGAAGCTAGGAAATTTATTATTTAGATTTAAATTACATTAGTGCCTCTATAATATTCAAAGTCCTTAAAAGAATACTTCTCTGCTGTATTGTTATAGCTCTTTTCTACTAAGATTTAGCAAAAATCCTTAAACCACAAGATAGAAAACATAGAAGTAACATAAGACAAACAGCTTACACAAGAAAGCTTGTATGCTAAAGGCAATATTAAGCATTCATCTGAAAGGTTCTAGCACTTTTTAAAAAGTGAAGAACATTTGTATCTACAAATGAAATCTATTTGTGACAAAACTACAATTTGCAAGATTTTGTGCACAGGCATAGCTGGAGAAGGGGAGGGTTGTGGGAGGGCAGTAATTCATTTCAATAGGGTCTTCATTATGAGGAAGCCTGCTGGCTCAGTCACAGCTGCCACAGTATCAATAGCCTTTTTGGGATCTTGTATTTTTCCTACTTTTATGATGCTGCTTTCCCTCATTAAGATTCAGATCCAATTGTTTATGCTGCCACTCACTGTTACTCTTCTTTCATGCTGATTATTTCCATTGAATTTCATGTAAAATGTACAGAAGTTTAGAGAAAAATGCAGGCACTGACTGTTAGTGAAGCGGAAAAAGTAAAACAGTTGTTTGTTCCTAAAACATAGCCATAAGGATTGCACATCTCCCTCCAGTCCCCCAATTTTATTATTAGTTGCGGCTAGTGCCATAATAATTTATGAATTCAGCATAGCAATTAGACCACTTCTTCACTACTGCAAAGTATGTTTTGCATACATGCAAAGGTGTTATATAATTTCTCATTCCTCAAAAATCTGTCTCCCTAATAATTTCATACTTACAAATAACGATTTGATACTTACAAAATAAATCCTCTGCATGAACTTTATTCTTGCAACTTTGATATTACTTCCTCACTTTAGATGCATGACAGAAGGCCCACTCCCTTCACTGCCACACATCTGAGGGTTATCATGTAATAGATTCTCTTTGTTCCTTCTTCCATGTTCTCAATCCATCGATTAGCTCCTACAATTCCCTTTTCCCTATGAAAAACTAAATGAAACTACAGTATACTTGGAAACAACTTCTCTTTCCCCTGTCCCTCAGATTTAATTTGTCTGTAGTAATACTGCAAAGGCTGCTTGCAAAGAGGAGATAATGCTTTTACCAACTTTGGTTTTTCTTGTTTCCTGACTGTTCATAGTTCTTAAGCCCCCAAAACAATGATCATTATTATGCTTTGTGCCCTGATCTTCTGTTTCAGTAACAAGAGAAACTTTCCAGAGGTTAGACAGCCAGTGAATGGATGGTACAGGACAGGAGTGAGGTCTGGGAAAATGACCTCCCTAAAAGGCATTTAGTATGACTAAATGGGAGATATCTGGTGCTTAATACAACAATCTTCTACAACATTCTTAGTATTCCATTTTCTCCTTAATTTATATCGACAATTATTAGCCACCAAAATTAGCACACACCACCTTTACATTTCTTATCAAGTCCAAGCACAGAAAAAACAAATTTTAACACAGACAGTAACATCCCCCTCCCCTCTCTCTCTCTCTCATATTTTTTAACCTTATTTAGATAGACTATTTACATATTTTCATATTACCACAACACCAGATTCACATACAGCCTGTCAAAAATGTAAGAGATTCCCGCCCCCCACTCCTCCCCCCCCCCTTTTCCATATATTTGTACATGAAGAAAAGTATAGTAATAAGAGTTGTGAACTGCAACTAAAGGAAATTGTAGACCTAATAGTTGTGTACCGAATTGCAGGCGGAGTACCGCATACCATTTCAGGATCAAAAATTCTCACTCTTGAGTACTTCTGTATAAATATAAGGGCTATCACTTCCACTGCATTTCAAAGGCCTTACTCCAGGTTTGGTAAAACAAGATAGCAAGTTCCAGAGAAGTATTCATTGGATAGGTATTAATCTGGAGATCTTTTGCAAACTGGGAAAAAATGGAGAGTCCAAGTCCTGTGCTTACCCTGAATTTGCCATAGAATGATTACACATCCTCCAAATGTACTTTATAATAAATTAGTGTCTTCAATGAAACAGGCATTATATTACAAGTCATAATTTGATGCTAGTTAGTATATAGAATCATAAAATATCTCAAGTTGGAAAGGACCCATAAAGATCATCAAGTCCAACTCCCTTCTCCTAGCAGGACTACCTAAAACTAAACCATACGACTAAGAACATCATCCAGACACTCCTTGAACTCTGACAGGCTGGGTGCTGTGGCCACTCCTCTGAGGAGGCTATTCCAGTGACTGACCACCCTCTCAGTGAAGAACCTTTACCTATTGTCCAGTCTGAAACTTCCCCTGATGCAGCTTTATCCCATTTCCTTATGTCCTGTCACTGGTCACAAGGAGATCAGCACCTCCCCCTCCACTACCCCTCTTGAGGAAGTTGTAGACTACGATGAGGTCACCCCTCAGCCTTTTCTCGTCCAAGCTGAAAAAAACAAGTGACCTCAGCTGCTCCTCATAAGCCTTGCCCTCCAGGCCTTTCACCATCTTGGTCACCCTCCTCTGGACACACTCTAATGGTCTGATGTCCTTCTTATATTGAGGCACCCAAAATTGCACACAATACTTGAGGTGGTGCCACACCAGTGTGGTGTAGAGTGGGACAATCACGTCTCTCAAACAGCTATCTATGCTGTGCTTGATGCACCCAGGACACAGCACTTTTGGCTGCCAAGACACACTATTGACTTATAGTCAACTTGCCATCAACCCAACCCCCCAGATATCTTACCACGGGGCTGCTCTCCAGCCTCTTATCCCCAATTTGTAAGTATAAGCAGGATTGTCTTATCCCAGGAGGAGAATCCAGCACTTGTCCTTGTTAAATTTCAGCTCTCTAGTCTATCCAGAAGTCTCTGTAACGCCTCTCTACCCTCAAAGGAGTCTACAGCTCCTCCTACTTCGGTATTGTTGGCAAACTTACTGTACATTCGATTCCTGTATCCAGATTATTTATAAAAGCATTAAAGACCACTGGACTTCAAAATGAGCCCTGGGGAACCTTATTGGTGACTGGCCACCAGCCTGATGTAACCCCATTTACCATAACCCTTTGAGCTCAACCTGTCAGCCAATTGTTCAGCCAACGTATTAAGGACTTGTCTAACTGTGTGCTAGACAGTTTATTCAAAAGGATACTGTGGGAGACAGTATCAAAGGCTTTACTAAAATCCAAACCCACTACACCTACTGGCTTCCCTTGGTCAATTAGATGGGTGACCTTATCATAAAAGGAAATCAGGAGTTTTCCCTCTTGAACCCGTGCTGGCTATGACCAATGACTACATTGTCTCTCAAGTGTTTTTCAGTAACTCACAGAATAACCTTCTCCATAATTTTACCAGGCACTGAAGTGGGACTGACAGGCCTGTAATTATCAAGGTCTTTCTTCTTTCCTTTCTTGAAAATTGGGACAATATTTGTCAACTTCCAGTCTGTTGAGACCCCTCCAGCCTCCCAAGACCATTGAAAAATAATAGAGTGATCCTGTGATGACATTGGCCCGCTCTTTCAGTACTGTGGGATGAATCACATTGGACCCCATTGATCTATGTGCTTCCAGCTGGAGCAGCAAGTCTTGAACAAGTTCAGGGTTGGCTGAGAGTTTGTCATCTCCCCAGTCATGATCTTTCAACACAGGGCTCCAGGGATCCCAGGACCCATCATAAGTGTTGAAAGCAAAGGCAAAAAAGGCATTAAACATCTTTGCTTTCTCTGTGTCCCTATTTGTGAGGTGATTGACCTCTTCAAGCAATGGACCAATATCATCTCTGATCCTCCTTTTGTTGTTAACATAGTTTTTGTTGTCCTTCACAGCGCTGGCCAGCTTGAACTCTAAGCTTTGGCCACATGAATTTTCTCCCTACAGTGGCAAACAGCATCTCTATAGTCCTCCCGTATCACCTGTCCTTGCTTCCAATGTCCGTACACTTTCCTTTTCTGCCTAAGTTCTAGCTCAGCCAAGCCAGACTACTGCCCTACTTGCTCGTCTTATAGAATCATAGAGGCTTCCAACACTTTGGAGTTGCCTGCTCCTATGCTCTTAAGAGATGACTCTTAAAAAGTGACCAGCATTCATGGACCTCAGTACCTTCTAAAGCAAATTCCCAGAGGACCTTACTAATTAGCTCTTTCAGAAGCCTGAAGTCCACTCTCCCCATATCCAAAGTCAAAGTTTTGCCGGCAGTTTTTCTTCTGTGGCCAATGATTTGAAACTCAACTATTTCCAACCCAAAACATCCTATGATTCTATTTCATGGTCACTGTGACTAAGACAACCACCAATCACCACTTCACCTACAAATCCCCATTTACAAACAACAAATGTAGGAGGGTACCTTTCCTTAGTACCTGCACCAAGAAGTTATCTTCAACATGCTTCAGAAATTTTCAGGACCTATTTTTGTCCACTGTATGATATTCCCAGTTGATGTCTGGGAAGTTAAAATCACCCCTAAAGACAAGGGCTGTTGATCTACAGATATCCCTTAAATTCCTTGTAGAATAATTCATTGGTATTGTGATCCTGGCTGGGTGGTTGATAGCAGACTCCCACAACATGTACTTTATTTGCTTTTCCCTTCATCCTTACCCAAAGGCTCTCAAACATGTCATCACTGACTGTAAGCATCGTAAAATTCGACCCCTCCCTTACATACAGGGTTCTTCCCTCGCCCCACCTGCCCTGCCTATCCCTCCTGAAGAGCCTATAACCATCCATCACAGCACCCCAGTCACAAGACTCATCCCACAAGGTTTCACTTCTGCCAATGATGTCATAGCTCTGGGACTGGTCCAAAGCTTCTAGTTCCTCTTGCTTACTCCTCATGCTGCATGCATTAGTATAAAGACATCTCAAATGTGCTCCAATGTACTCAGCACACTGTGGAACAGACTGAAGGACCTTGCTAGCACACCATCCCTCAAACATTGGTATGACACCCCCAGGCTTATCTCTAACAAGCCTGGTTGTTAACTCCTGTGCAAGGATCCTTTCCCCACTTTGAGACACATTTACCCCATCTGTCGCCAGCAGGCCTGGTGTTGTGTAGACTGACCCATGATCATAAACCCCAAAATTCTTCCAGTAACACCAGTCTCAGAGCTACAAACTATATGTAAACACAAAGAGTAATTTAATGGAAATCATTAATAGTTACCTGAGTAACGAATCTTGAATCCTTTCTTGCTGGTTGCATGATCAGTTGACCAGCGAAGATATAGCACATTCATTTTGCTTGTGAAGTTCAGTTGTCTTGTATGATTTCCACTTAAAGCAACCAGTAGAGGGCTTTGCCCAGAAGAACCTTTGAGAAATGAATAAAGAAACTATTGAAGTTTTAAAGTAATACTAGTTTAAGTAGTCGTTTCCATATTTTAACTCAGTTGTGAATGTGAATATACAAGGAAAGATTAGGAAATCATATCACATATTGTTGCCCCTGAAATAATTAACAGATCTCAATTTAAACTATCCATCTCGGTTTGGGTTTTCACTAGAGGGCACAATAAAAAGTGGTGGTACAAGCAAACTGAAATATAAAACAATGAGTGTTTTTGTCATAAACACTAAAAAATCAGTGGATTTTTTTAAAAAGTCATTTGTATTTGGAAGAATCACTTAGAATAATGTTATGTTTCTGATCTTTGTCCTTTTATATCTAGTATTTATTTAAACCCCTTTCCAACTAGGGAGTGGCAGCAAGTCTATACATTCCTTGACATTGTGCAGTTAATATAATTTTAACCACCACCATATTACATAGTGAACAGAGCTAAAAATGCCCTGTCACATATAGGATAATCACAGTTTCACTGTGGAATACACATACATACAAGTGCTATGAAGCCACAATACATTCTTCATTAGGACTCAGTTCTGTTAAAAGATAGTGTGTTTATTATAGTATCATTTTAGTGTAAAAAAAAAATACACACTTATGGTAAATACAGGGTGCTGAAAACATGTCTGGGCACTAGACCAATATCTTCACCACAATAAAATCCAATAAAACCTAGAAGCACAATTAATGATTTAATAAAACAACATACGTGTAAGAGAAAAAAAAAAATAATCTGTGTATTAAATCAATCTCTAACTGAATGCTTTCTAAAACACAAAATGGCATCTTCTTCCTCCATATGAAGGTTAGGTTTTCTCCAGCTGAACTCCTCCCTTTCATATGCCCACTATGCTTTTTGCTCCACATTTTTCAATTTTAGGAAAGCCACGTTCAACCAACATCATCTTGGCCACAGAAACTATTTCAAATAAAGAGGCTGCTTCATTCATTTTTGCTGAGTTTGAGCAGCTGCAGCCTGATCAGCTCTTCTTATGTTGTATGAAAACACAAAAATAAAACTGATTTGAAAGACACCTAAAAATTGAATACAATTGTTGTCAGCCTTCTGCCCCTCCCATCCAATAAAAAAAAAAAAAAAAAAGAAAAAAAAAAGAAAAAAGTATATTTTCTGATCAGGAAATTTCAGGTACAAAAGGGAGGCTATAAGAGTCCCAGTGAACCATAAAGATTAAGAATGCATCCCAGTCCTCATGAACTGTAGTTCATTCACCAAAATGACAACACCACAACTAAATAAGTATTACTAAATAAACTCTAAATAATAAATGCATATACAAAATAAGAAAAAATAAGCCTAGCTTTAGGCATAGGTTGCACAGCATGCCCTCATCAAAATGCCTTGTGACTTGTTTGTTGTTTATATTAGGGAGTTACTGCTTGATGAATACAATGCAGGATAAATTATAAGGAATGTTAAAGTCAAATTCCTATTTTCGCTTGAAAACAATATTTAGAACATGACAATTCATTTAGTTTCTCTGTGTTTCTGTGGTGGGTTGTCCCTATCTGGACGCCAGGTGCCCACTGAAGCTGCTCTGTCACTGC
>KL254623.1:86839-99611 GCA_000699545.1 Podiceps cristatus | reverse complement strand
CTGTACGGTGTCAAACAGGCCGTGACCTGCAGAGACAGTCTTCGCCTGCCCTCTCCTGCCCTGTGCATCTCAGGGTTGGCCAGAAAACACAGTCGGGAGTTCGAACCAGGACATGGACCCCAAAGGTCTATCTCGGCTCAACGCTTTCGCTCTGGAATTCCTCCACGCGCTCGCTCCCCTGCGCTGGAGGTGCCCGGCTCTGCGTGCCTGGCCGTACGCTCTGCGCCCCGCGCCAGCAGCCAGGCAAGAGGACTCCGTGTTACCTAGCCCTCTCTCCCAAAAGATGGCCAGAGGAAATGGTTTCCTCTCTCAGGTCGCAGAGAACCGAAAAGCCAAACAAGAATACACACAGAGAATTGGAAGAAATATTGGGAGAAGAGAAAACCAAGATAGACATCCTTGATCCTGACTTTTACAAACCTCTTTTCAGGTGAAAGGGAGAGGTTTCATCCTGTAATTAAACATTTAGTGTTTTCATCCATAGCTGACCTACGGATGGCTGCGTTTCATCGCCACTTCACTTCCATCTGCCTCTCATCCGTTCCAGTCTGGTCCCTGGGACTTTACTGGCACAGAGAGATTAGAATGAACGTATTGTCTACCTCCGTCTGGACTAGAGACACCTAAATCTTTCACAGTTCTTTAAGGGGGCCTGGAAGTATTTGCAGCCAGGCATCCATCTGATCTAGTTTGCTCTGGGCTGACTCTGAGACATCTTGAAAATTTAATGTAATTGGAAAGGCAGGAGGTGTTGCTCTGTGATGAAATGTCACGATTGCACTGGAGACAACGGCACTGCAAATACCATCCTAAAGGATGCCTTTTGTTTTCCTTCCATGAAACGGGTCAGGAGGTAGGAAAAGAGAAAGGAAACAGATGATTTGTGTCAGACGATCATTTTGATGTCCCGTTCCGAAAAGCGTTCCTTTAGAAGGAGAAGTCAATTAATTTGATCCTTCCCTTGGTGTGCTCTGGGTGTACACAAATTTACGCAGGTAGAAAGACCTCTGACAGCTGATGCGCTAGCAAAGAATTCTCAAGGCTTTTGGGCTTGATTTAAGATAGGACTAAATGTAGTTGCTGCGGATGGAAGCGGAGCCTGCGTGAAGGACACCCTTCGGTACTCAGGTTATAGAAACGGCTCTACAAACAAATGGGCGGAAGAATCACCTTGCGGCTGAGGTGTGGGGGAAAGCGAGGGCAGAAGGGACGTGGGGTCAGTCTGTAGCTCCACCACTAACACTCCGGAGGACATCTGGCAAGTACCATAATTATATCGTGCCTCAATTTGCAAGGCAGAAGATGGTTTCTCGCCGATTTGGATCGGAGCTCTTCAGAGCAGTGAATGAAGAAACTAAAATGCATCCAGAGACACCCTGAGCTCTGACACAGTCGTACCGTTGATCTGCAAATCAAGAAGAGCTGCGTAGGGGAAGACAAATCTTGAAATAATGCACACCCACCTAAGTAACACCATCACTGCTGGGTGTCACCCAGATTTGTCCTGAGTTCTGGAGTTCACGATCAAAACGCTCGGCTTTTAAATAAATCTTTCCAATGGCTTTGGGCAGCACTTCCCGGGTGGGGAAACAGAGACTCAAAGAGGCGCAGAGGCTTGTTCCCACTGGGCATAAATCAGGGATAGAAACAGAGGCTGAGCACCGGCCCCGGCTGTCTGGCGTCACGCGCTGCCCGCTATGCCAAGCGGAGGAGGCCTAGGCTAACGCTGGCCACTTCGAAGTGCTAAGGAACACCCCACGACAGATTGCTTGAGCCAAAGATCAGGCCGAGGCTGCTGCCTCCCTCACCTCTCAGGGATAATCCCAAGTGGGGGGTCTCAGATCCAGAGGCACAACCTGCCATAGCTGCCAGGCTGCCCAGAGAGGGGGTGGATGCCCCGTGCCTGGAGGTGTTCAAGGCCAGGTTGGACGGGGCCCTGGGCAACCTCGTGTAGATCCAGGCCTGGAGGTTGGTGGCCCTGCCTGTGGCAGGGGGGTTGGAACTGGGATCCTTGGGGTCCCTTCCCACCCAGACCTTTCTGTGATTCTATGAATCTATAGCAGTAGGAGGGAAGAGGCGTTTATGCCCGACAGCACGCAGACACGTGCACTCTACTCCGTGAATTACTTCGAGCTTCACCCAGTCCTGAGAGGGCCCTGAAATCACCCAGAAAAGCACAGAAACATCCGAGAAGTAAATTTGCGCTTGCTTTAAAAATGTACAAATTTCTCCAACTAGAGGACTTGTATTACTGAAGTGTCCGAGAATGTCACAAACATTTATTAAGCCAGCCTTTCCAACCCACGACTTCTTCTGCGTGACTTTGTGCTGCTTAAAAACACGGCAAAGGATAATCCTTGCTTTAAAGAATTCATACACGAGACATTCACGGGAGCAAGAGAATATTAATATTTTATACTGATACAGCCTACTCTATCCACAAGGAAAGAAAAGGCCCGTTGGCGATTAAGAGCAGGGCAGGAGTTCAGGACTGCACTACTGACTACGCTGAAGGTTTCTGGGCAATTGGCTTTCCCTCTGAACGCCTCATCACCCCAATCGTATACTTTTCCACAAGGATCTGATGTGAATTAAAAGTTTTGAGCTGCTGCACTGAAATGTGAATTGTTATTTACTGTATTAATGCTTTTCCCTTTGACCATTATTGCAATCTTGTCTTGTCAAAGCTAACCCTGAAGATATATGTTGCGTCGTATATTTATATGAGGGTAACAGCACGCACCAGAGACAGACTGGAGGTCTGTGATACAGGCGCGTTGTCGATGAAACATAAAAAGATACATCTAGACACAAGGCAGATGTCTTTTGGGTTTCACAATTTCAGATTTTTATGGTTAACTAGCGGCGCTCATAACGAGTCTGATATTTCTGCATATCAAAATTGTTCTACCACTTTAGCAGATGATGTAGCACATTAATTTTTATTTCCAAAATCAAGGCTGCTGTTTTGCGAACACGCACGGAAGGAGTATGCAAAATTGCAGTCCCGACCAACAGTAAATTTTCAATCAAAGTGGACGGCATTTGGTATTTAAAGTAGCTGGAGGTCACCTCTAGATTTCTGATCCCCTTCTAAATGCAATGAGGAGGCTGACCCACCTCGGTCTACCTGCTGGTCTATCCGGCTAGCGCAGTTTCAAGCATCCCTGGTATTCCTATCAAATAGCCTAAATTTATCCTAAGAAACATTCGTTGTTAAAAGAAAACCAAAAAAAGCCCAAGCCCTTCCCCACCAGTGACTCACGGCTGCTTGCTGAAGCAGGGGCTCAAAGACGACCGACGCTAACCATATGTTCCCAACTGAAACGTACTCAGAGCGTTAGCGACGCTGAAACCTTGCCATAATTTCTTCCGGCTCGCTCCTGACTCTAGAAGTCGGCAATTTTAACACAATTCCAACAAAAAGGAGCTTGGATCTTCTTTCTAAAGTGAACAGTAGTTCAGTCAAATAAAACAACTGAGGCCAGGGCCTCCCACCTCCACGTTCAGGTGAAATTTTAGCTAAATGTTGTAGATTTATAACCCCTAGGATGAAGGTTGTGTCACTGTTGAGTAGTTTCTGTTACCCTCGATGCCCCTGTGCTAGCAGAGCAGAACGAAACGATTAAAACGGTCACTTGGTTTTCCTCTTCGTGCCCCGTTCAGAGCCATTTGTTGATTTTCGGACCTGCTTTCTACCTTTTTAATTTTATAGGCACGCTTTGTTTCCCACCCGCCAAGTTGAATATTCAACGGCTGAACTTCCAAGTCCCAGAGCCTCCCAAAACACCTGCGAACTTCCCCTCTGTCCACGGCAAAATCCAGTCAGAAGTGGGATATGGTGAAACTCCTCTGAAGTTAAGCAAGAGACCAAGCCAGGACTAGTATTTTACAGAGTGCATGTGATGCAAGTGGTATATACAATTTTAATCCCTACCTCCCATCAGAGGGAACGGTCAAGATCATGGGGCAAGAGAAGAATGAAATTTAATGACAGACAACATCAAAAGACCTATTGTACCAGCCCAAAAGGGATGCACATCACTTACGTGAGTCTGGAGAGATATCTATCCATTGCACAGCTGAATTAATACACTCCACCAGCTTCATACATGCCTAAAATCAGAGTTTTAGCTTTGAATAACTTTTATCTTCAGCCTCTCCCCACAAAGCCAACCGTGGAATCATCAGATTTATTTGGGCCCTTACTTCTCCTTTACTCTCCCCATCATCCAAACCCTTTATACATTACTGTCGCCTCACAGCTACACCCTGCGATCCTCACAGAATCACAGGGGGGTTGGGGTTGGGAGGGACCTTAAAGCTCATTTAGTTCCACCCCCCTGCCATGGGCAGGGACACCTCCCGCTAGCCCAGGTTGCCCAAAGCCCCGTCCAGCCTGGCCTTGAACACTGCCAGGGATGGGGCAGCTGCAGCTGCTCTGGGCAACCTGTTCCAGTGCCTCACCACCCTCCGAGGGAAGAATTTCTTCCTCAGGTCTCATCTAAATCTAACCCCTTTCAATTTAAAGCCACCACCCCTTGTCCTATCACTGTAGGCCCTTGTGAAATTCTCTCTCCAGCTTTCTTGTAGGCTCGCTTTGGGTCCTGGAAGGCTGCCAGAACATCTCCCCAGAGCCTTCTCATGCTCTTTTAGGCTTTCCTTATGAAATCCACGATGAGATCTGCTTACCTAGGAACAATCTCTGAAAGTTTCTCTTCCTTCAGGTTCTCCTTTCTAGAAATCCGACAGCTTGTTGTCTTCCTTTCCCTCCGCTGGCTCCCTCTCAGCATCTGCGGCAGGGCACCTTCCCAAACCAAAGGAGCGGTGTTCCTGCGACGGCTCCTCCTCCTCCCGGCAGCAAGGAGCGGTTTGGTTCAGGACGAGAGGCTGCTCTGCCTCGCATGGCTTCCCACAGGCTGCATTAGGAACTTTCTCCTGGCCCATCTCCTGACTACCTTGGACCTCCAGCATCTAACCATAGAATCACAGAACAGTTTGGGTTGGAAAGGACCTTTGCAGGTGCCTTATTGAGATCACTCACAGGCTCGAGTAAGGCACTAGTCAAGTTCTCTATGGCAGGTTCTGAGTAGACTGCCCAAACTCCCATCCAGGTTTTTTTGTCTTTTTTTTCACTTGGAAACACTGACAAAAACATGAGTAGGTAACGGCACGTGACTAAGCGCGATGCGAAGAGTTAACACTTGAGAGCTGAGCCACTGACACTGACCGTGTGTGTGCTCCTAGCCCTTTCCAAGTGTCAGCCTAAACATTAAATGTGGTTTAGACACTTAAGCCGCAGCCTAAACCTAAAAACGTTGATAGTGAGAGAAGTCAATTGAGCAGTCTTCGGGGGCCGTGAGCTCTGAAGTGATCCTCCCAGCTCTAACACACCAACTATAGCAGCCGTTGGTAGTGTTGCTGATAGTCACCTACTCCTGGGATGTATCATCCAAGACGTAGGCAAGGTCTGCACTAAACACTAAAGCTGCACTTAGGGGTCTCAAGTCTCTGGGTGTGTTGCCCACACGTGTAACAGAATGTAGTAGAAAGTGCAAATAAGGAGTCGATACTTTACAGAAAAAAAGGCATGACGTTCTATGTCAGCGATGGGGAACCGAGACAGGAGATTCAGGATCAGCTTAACATCAAGCAGGACTGTGGAGCAACCAAGATACAGCTCCCCAGACCCCATGTTAATACCTTACCAACTAAGCCACTTCCTTCCTCCTTACTTCATTAGGCTTTTTCTTTCAGGCTACGTCATTTTTGCTACTGGTCTTTATTTCTTTAACGCTGGTGTTTTCCAATTACTATTCCATCTACTCTCTGGCCGGCTCGTTCATGCGGGCATGGCGGTAACCTCCTGAACCCCTCTCAATTGGACAGTTCTGCTCCAGCAGATCCCGACTTGCAAAAACAACTAGTCCTGGGTTAAGAATTCAGGGGACTAATTACAGAGGGCGCAAAAGCCAAAGGGCCACGTGTACTTTCACAAGCGTTTCTTTGTCAAAGAGTAAACAGCTACTGCACGTCGTCAGCCATCACGTGTAGCTGAAACGAGAGAATTTTAAACCCCCAGCTTTCCCAACGTCTAAGCCCAGATTTTGCACGACGCAAATTAGACGGCGGAAGTCAGGGGTGAAGTTGAAAGGCAGACCTGAGGCCTGAATTTTACTAGATACCGTAGCTGTATGCTGTAGGGCACCAGGCCTTCTGATTAAAACCCCCACCGGAAAAGCAAAGGGGAATTTGGATGGAAAGCCAGCTGTGCTGCCCATCCCCATCGCTGCCCGCGCAACTCGCTCCGTGCCGATTTGTCACGCCACTTTGGCCAGGAGCTGACGCGTGACTAGTTCTCTAGGCAGGGCCGAAAGGTAAATAAATAATATTGAACAACTATGATAGAGTTTGAGATCAGCCATGGAGTTTCAGAAATCCGATAGAGGTTGGTAAGGACACGGAGTGATTTAAGAATCCCACACGCTCTCTCAGCACGCCCAGCACAAATAATTTCAAGTCACGGTTTTGAAGTTCATCTGTTCCGTTTTTACCTGGTTTATGCAGCTAGGTTTGCAATGCCTCCTTTCATCTGTTTTATTTCTTCCCCCGCCTTTCACCGGGAAGTAATAAACTTCCTTAAAGTGACAAGGGTGCCGGAGTTTTGTCTGGGAAGAGGCTCAGCCAAGACTGACAAATGTTCTCAGCCTTCGTGTACCTTGTGCAGCGCATCAATGAATTCACGTCATCAACTGCCCAGTACTCCAGACTGATAACAAGTGTCTAAGCCAAAAGAAATGCTCCTCTGACACACTTTTGACAGCGCCTAACCATACTGACTCATCGAAATGATGGAGAAGATCTCTCAGAGCTGGCTTTCTATAGTCTATCCCTCCGACGATGAGAGAATGCTCTCACGAGCATTCTTTATATCACTGTCTGGTCCAAATCTCACGGGAGGCTATTTCAGACCTCACTTCTTTGAGATCTTCCCGGTAACACAACCTAATTCTTTTGTCTACCGTCGCCTCAGCAGTGCTCTGTACACTCTCTCGCCTGAAAGTTGCCTTTTGTGGTGTTTGGAGCCTTCAAATTTATAGGCTGCCGTCAGGTGATATGGAACCAGAATCTCAAGGAAAAGCAATAACATAACATTCATTCCTAGGTATTTATTTTCCTGCACGAACCTCACATAGTACCCGTGAAGGCTTTAAGGGCTCAGGTTCATGATTCATCTATCACAGCTTAGCAGCATCAACTGAGCCACACCGGCCAGAAAGGATGCCTGAAACCCGACTGTTGCCCTCAACGCCAGATCTAAGTGATGTTATGAGTAACTTCGGGGACTAAGAGTTTCCTCCCTCATTCTTGCTGCGTATTACACCCCCTGCATCGCATCCTCGGCAGCCGCCAATCCACCGAGACCTGTGCTCGTTTGCTAACCCCCTGATTACTCTAGGCAGAGCACGTTTCCGTTCCCAAGCCAAATTCTTCTTCGGGAAACGGCAAGTCTGCTGTCATACCAAGCAAGTACGACTTTTTCTTTCCCCCCAACTTTACTCCAGAAAGACAAAAGTCCTATTTAGAGACACATCAGACAGAAGACAACTGCCTAAAATAACCGCCAGCTAACACACGACATTCTCAGTCATAGCAAAGCTGCCTGTAATATGGTTTGGGCTGTAGAGATTAGTCCTTCTCCATAACTGTCTGCTGAAGGCTTTCTCTTTTAATGAAAGAATTACACCTACACTCGTGCACATTATTGGTTTTTGAGGAAGAAGTAGTTTTTTTCATTTTTTATTTTTTTTTTGAAGGCAGGACGCCGTCCCTAGCTTTTCGTCACGTCGGATGGGTGTGAGTCATCTGAGTACGTCTGACGTGCCTCCCCCGGCACGGTGCAGGACGGCGACAGCGTGGGGGAACGAGAGTGCCAGGCAGGGAGCGAGCCTGGAGGCCAGGGCCTCTTCTCAGCTCCACCTCTGAGCGCCCATGCCAACTGCGAGCGAGCTGCTTCAGCTCGGTTCCTCCTCCTGCCTTCTCTCTGCCTGCCGCATTTAGCCTGAGCTTTTCGGGACGGGAGCTTCTCCCTCTCCGTGGGTGCCAGACGCGACGAGGTGAAGCTGCCGGGTGCTACGTGGCAGCACGCTTTCTCAACGCTGGCTTTCCCTGCCGCTCCGGGTGACAGAAGATTGACAGCATCCCCGATCCTGGCGGGTCCCTTCCAGCTCAGGATATCGCGCGATCCGCTTTGGTACCCGATAGCATCATCTGCTTCTTACGAGGAGCAAGAGCAGCTTGGGGATCCAGGATTTCAGCTGGCGTTCGCACTCGTCACCCTTCTGCAAGTCACCTCACCTCTCCGTGCTTAGCTCTCGCTAACTCCACGCTACAAGAACCATCAGGTTCTTCACAGCAACCCAACTTCTGGTCCGTGGATCTCAAAGCACTTCAGGGGAGAGCATCAACATGAGGGCTTTTTTTTTTGTTTGTTTTTTCTCTCTTAACTGGATAAGAAAGAAGAAGGAAGTAACCTGCTACGACTTTCCTCAGCAGAACTGGAGTGATCGCTCGGTTCACTAGGACATTTTTAAGATTCCAGAATCCTGGCAGAATCACATCCACGGTCCATTCCACATCAGGAGTTTTTCTCAAATTACACCAATTGGAAAACCAACTTTCTTTTTGCACAAATGACAGAGGTGCACGGAGAATAAATACTCTCACAAAAAATTGTGAACCATGTCAGAAAGCCCACAGTATTCTATCTTAAATCTCTCCCTTTGACAGACAGTGGATTAAACAGAAAATGAGTTACATCTCCCCAAACCATATAAATGCGAGTCCCACATTGCAAGGTAGCGTGACAAATAGCTGGTGATATATAAGAATAAAAATAAACCATGTCTGAGATCAGCGCAGGCATCACTGCTTGTATCTGCCATGAAAATCAACTCAAAACCTTGGGATAAGAATTTGAAGTGCGTGGTTTCACTGGCATAAAAACTATGAAACCTTAAAGAATAAAGACAAAGCAGAAAAGATGGAAAATGGAAAGATGGAAGACGGTTCATGGAAAGTATTTTTTCCTCTGGTGAAAAAGGGGATTGTTTCCACGGTTTCCAAAGGAAGAAATTCCCAGCAAGTTAAACAACCCCACAGATCAAAGATGCCTCCAGAAGCACAAATGATCCGCGACTCAGATGACAGTAACTCTAAAAGGAGATCTGGACCTCTAAAGCATTTCAAAACACACCCTGTACCTCCCAAATTATTCAAAGGCAGGGGTGGACTTATTTTCTCTTAATGACAGGAGTCCTACAACGAAAAATCGTGTCACCCAGCAATAGAAATACCAAACTAAAACCCAGAGCTCCTAAATGGCAGCCCCTCTTCGAAGGGACCACAGCCATCGTTAGGGTGTCCCGTGAAGAAAGGTCTCTGCCTTATTGCCTGGGCACTAGAGCAGAAAAATCCGTGATGCCGCCAGTAAGCGAGGACTCGGAAATCGTGTCGGAAAGCCGGTTTCACCTGGAGACGTGCACACGGAGCGATAAAACCGGTAACTCCTGCTTCCCAAATGCACCAAGATTACGGCCTGAAAGACTTCAGACCCGACTTGAGATATCAGAAAAGAATTGCTTAGAAAGGGACGGTCATTGGCGCGCGCACCGGTATCACTCCAGCACACGCTCCGAAGCGGCGGCAGCCCTTGCTAGCTCTGCCACGTAACAAACACCGGCGCGAAGGATACGGCCAAGCCGTCAGAGAGTCCTCCTGGATGCTGAATTTGAGGCGCTGCAGACGGGGCTGGGGGTGAGGAAGCAATAAGCACTCCCCATCTACATACCCGCTTGTCTTAAAGCATCTGCAATCAGGCAGCTAAAAAATGGCACGTCACTTTCCACCTCAATTTACTTGAAATATATTCATTTTTTTTGCGGAAGAAAATACCTGCAGTACCTAGAACCTAAAGAATTTTATGTGTTTTTTTTTTTTTTTTTTTTTTCTTTTTGTTTTCTTTTTTTCTTTTTTCTTTACTAATAAGGCAGGTCTCTGATGCAGAAAAAGCAGTCTGACACACCAGGCAGTAGCAGAGTGGGCTTTACCACCGTCTCTGGCCACTAAAAATCTTTTTCTCGATTCCACGTCGTCTTCCTTCTTCTAACCTTCTTTGACAGGCACTAGCTAAGCGCAGGAGAGGGAGAAAAGACAGTTTTCACTGTTGGAAAGATCCGCCGTCAGCACTTCAGCCTTCTCATGGTGTGACTTCTCACAGGCCGCTTGCGCCTGGAGCTTCGGCAGATCAATCCTGCCCGGTGCTGGGCCGACGTCTCCTCCGGCGACCAGAGAAGGGACCGAAAGCGGCATCTGACACGTTGCAGGGCAGGATCAGGCTCTTACAGTCACACCCGGCTGTCACATCCCTTCGACTCGGATGGTTTTAACACGTTAGAGCATAAGCAACTTTGCCAGCCCGTGTGAGCTTCAACATCCACATGTTTGCAGACATCTCACCGTAACGCTTCGCGTGTTGCGGGCTAGAGGCTGCGGGGGTTTTTTGGTTGGTTGGTCTTTTTTTTTGAGATGTTAGACAATGTTGTGCCCGCAAAGTCCAAAATTCCCCTCTTTTTTCCCCTTTTATGGAGGGTTATGAGCTCCAAGAAAGAAGCCGCAGGGCTGGGATTCCTCCAAGAGAAAGACGTCTGAGCTGAGTTAGTCGGCACCAGCTTTTTACCGGTTGGCAATACGAGCCCTGCCTTGCGTGATCTGGTTGGATTTAGAGGCACAAGGAGACCTTTTGGCTGCCCGTGCCCGGATATTCCTGCCGTGTAAGAGCTGGTCTCCGTGCCCGCCCTAGAAACCACTCTCAGATCTAAAAGCACTTCAACGTTTCGACCGACGCAAAGGCACGGAAACTACTGAAGTACTTAAGGGTACTGTAGGCACAGCATAATTATCCAACAAGTTACAGGAGGGCATCCTTCTTCCCCTGAATAATTAAGACACTTTCCATTTCTGAGAGTAGGACATGGGATTTGGGGAGAAATGTTTGGAGGCAGAATAGCAAATCCGGCGTTTCTCCTCCTTCGCTGTTATTGCAATCTCCTCTTGCTGTCTATCCGGGGACGCTGCTAAATGAAAAGGTTTATGACAGCTCTTCAGCACTCAATCATATAAAACACCCTAAAAGATGTTCAGCATGTTAAAGGAACTGCCAGCACTTTTTTTTTAAATCATCGATTGGGATTTTCACAGAAGGAAAGGAGGTTTACATGCCTAAATTCTATTGGGTGTCAATGGGATTTGGGTTCCTAGCTTCCTTAGGTTTCTAAAAAATCCCTGTCTTATTCTGGATTTGCATTTCATCTGAGGAAAGAATAGCTTGCGGTTCATGCACAGAAATAAGGTTAAGAATATATCTAAATGAGCAAGGATTTGAAAGTCAATGAGTTACTGCCAGTTTACACCAAAGCAGCTACAAGCAGAATTTGCATGCCCCATATTTTTTTTTTTTTCTCCAAATAAAATGAAGTTTCTGTAACAGAAGAAAGCTAACATTTATATTGAGCTTACTCTCTGGCAGAGACTGTTTTTATCTAAGCAAAAATAACTCTTCTGGACCAAATTCTACTCCCCCGTCAGCTACTGCGAGCCTCCAGAGACTTCAGTGCACTTGCTCTGAATTTATCTGGATTTAGTTACCCTGATCCTTGATGATAAATGAAGGAATTTAACATTCCTGGGAAAAAGATGGCCTCTGCACAAGGTCGCTGTGGCCCTCTGCATACGAGTGAGGAATCAGCCAAACCAGCTGCACGCACTCACCGACACAAACGGCTACTAACGTTTTATGGGAAAATAGACATCGCCCTAGAAATTGCTCCTCAGAAACGCAAGGCACGGGGTGGGGGGAGCGTCTCGGTACCGAGCCTGTTTCCATGAAACAAGCTGCACGAGATGCTACTGATTTCAGTGACAGCAGCATCAGGAATTAAAAAAAAACAAAACACAGCAGGGTTTCTGACTCATTTTAAGCAAAAGATAGAGAAATCATGGGCTTTCTTCCCCCTGTTACAGGACAGGTCTTTTGGGGCTGAATTCTTCTCTCACATTTACACTTGTATAAACCTTGAGTAATTTTTTTAAGTCACTATTTAATCTGTAGATTTTTCCAGGAAGAGAACCTGATCTACAGAAAATCTAAATCAATATCGGCTGGCGTTAGGTCAAAGACCTTAAGCATTAAGTATACCTGTCAGCTGGATATATACAGACATACATCACGGCCTGGGTGATAATTACCTCTTATTCCCCCAAGACAACTTGTGGATAAGTAAAATATAATTAATTATTGTATTTTTCCGGCCTTTGCTAACAAAGCTGGTCAAGCCATTTATTTTGGCTCAGCATTGCCATAACTACTTCATTAAGAAAGCAAAATTCCTTTCTTTCCTTTTCTTCCCTGCACGGTCAGGTTTATTCACGCAGAAAGGGACGTGCCGGGAACGGTTCCACCGAACGCCATCAACCGCAAGAGACAACCAGGACTGTCACAAATCTATAAAGCATCTTTCCCTTCTGATCTGTCATTCACCTCCCAGTTGCTCTGGCTCTCACATCTAACATACTCTCCTTGCTGGTAAAAGAAATGCTAAATTAACTTCATCGTCTTTGAAACGCGCAGAACTTTGAAGGCCCGTCAGACGGGGAAGATGTTAGAAGCAGTGCCTTGGTCCCTAAGATCTCCCCTCTATCCAGACAAAACCTT
>KL254623.1:49104-86262 GCA_000699545.1 Podiceps cristatus | reverse complement strand
TTTTATTTTTTTTTTAAAAAAGCTGCCCTATCAAAACACTTGCGTAAGAAAAAATCTAGAGTTGCTATCCAGATAGTGCGGCTGTAACTCTCCCCTTACCACAACAAAGCTCAGTGTCCTTTCTATAGGCTAGATCTGGTGGTTTTACATATTTATATCAACACGACGTCTCCGAACTGCATCCTGATGATTAATATACGAGCCCGGGACTTGAAAGAGTTCAGGTTTGGTTACTGCCATGCCAAGAACTGCCTCTGTCAATCTGGGAAAGCCTTCAAACAATACGGAGACACGTAACTGTCCTTCGCCTCCAGCAGAGCCTCTCTCATCTCTAGCACGGGGATAAAAACTTTCGCCTGCCTCAGATGGGGGTTTTTTTGGAGGAAAAGCGCACTGAAGCGATGTGCTCTGCAGAAGTCTGGAGTCAGATAATGGCTACGTAAATACCAATGTCAGGAAATACCAATGTCAGATTTTTTTTTTTTTTTGGTTCTGCTCAGAGATTTCAACATGATCCACTGGATTATACCAGCGTACGACCACAGCCATGAATCTTTGTATTCCAGCTTTGCCTCTCACTGCCGTAGAGTTACACGAGGGATTCAATTTGGCTTTTTATCTCAAAACATGCCTAGTTGTACTTTACGACTCTTGTTTCTCTTCCCAGTCCAGAGTGGGAGTCTGGGGGGTAAAGGGAGTTAGCACCTGGCATTGAGAAGTCCAGAGCGTCATGTGCCAAGAGGAAAAATTTATTTTGTTGACGATTGTTTCTGACTTTCACTTCCCCCAACTGGCTAGAGATGCAATTTTCAGATCTGCCTGAGGCTATCCTCTCTGCTTAGAGAAACAACAATAAAAATCCCCAATGCAAACTTAACTGGTACATACGAGCGCGTTCTGGAAGCTCGCAGCACTTGCAGCTAATACAGTTTTAGGGAGGTCACTGACTAATTATTTTCAGAAGCTAGCGAGGTTCATTAGATAAAATGGACAACCGCAATATAGATTTGGAGGCCGCTCGTGCAACATTTGGAGAGGGGAAAAGAACATCTCAGGCAACCACGAGACCGGGAAGCACAAGGTTCCGAATGAGTCCCACCGGCGCTGAGGAAAGGGGAATAATCATCCGTCACCCACCTCTGCCTCCCTCATCAGGCTGCGGGGTGCAGCGCCTGCAGCTCGTTTCCCCAGCAAACAATCCTGAGGCAGTTTCTGTCATTAGGAGAAAAGGCTTGAGGAAGATCCATCAGGGCCTGGGAGCTCAATTGCACCTCCCCTCATCAGCCACGTCGCCGCGGTGGCACAAGGTGCTTAACCATCGCAAGCGGATTGAGACGCAGAGAAGGTTCCAGAAAGATTACTGTCTTGGGCTGTTTTCACTGTGTATTTCCACTAACCCATTAGTCACCAGCACAATTCCCATGCCTTTGTAGATATCCATATTTTAGCGCATTATCTAATTCACAGAGGTCTATTGATTCCCAGCTTTGCTCTGAAGGGCAGTGACTCATCTTTCAGTGCACACAATAGAAGAGCTGCTAATAAAAAAAACATTTAACATTTGGAGCCAGAGTATCTGGATGAGAAATGCTCCTACGTCGCAGACATCGTGAGCTGGATTCAGAACAGGACGGCTTTTCCCCCCTGCCCTGATGGCCGAATACACGCACGCTCCCGATGGGCTCATTTTCCGAGGAGCCCGATTTGCCCCGGGTACGCGGCCCTCCGGATTAACAGAGAGTCATCCCGCGCGATGCACGGCCTCAACCACCTTATAGGAACTTTCTTTTTGCGTATGAACGTTGGAGAGGATGGAGAGGGCTTCTGGAGGGGGAAATTTACCCCTGCCCCGAAAGGCCATGACCACGCCGTTTTTATTCTCTCTGAGCATTCGAACTGGGATCTGAACAAGACCGAAGAGACGCACAGACCTTGCACCAGACCGATTCTGACAAAAAGACTCCGTACTCTTAAACTTCCAGAACCAATTTCCTTTTAAAGCTAAAAGGATGAGAAAGTGCCTGGAGAGAGAACACTGCACATACAAAAAAGAAGATACTGCTGCTGAAAAACACAAGAATCATCTATCAGTCACTGATCAATAACGCCTGAGCTGTACCACTCACAAAACTCTCATTGATTTTAATAGGAATCTTGCTCAAAGGGACTCAGTGCCACCTATTGTGATGATTTCTCAGACTCATGGTGTTTTTTCTTAATAATTATTACAACATCTTTCAGTTTTTTAAAGCCGGTCTGCAAGAATCATGACATTAGGTGAGCATCTCAGCTTTTTATGCATGTTTGTCTTCCAGCTCATGCGGCTGCAGAGAAAAACCTCAGAGGATTCTGAATAAAATGGCACAGGGCTCACGACCCAGAAGGCAAACTGTGTAAGAAAGAGCTATAATGGTGTTTTTTTGATACACACCCCTTTTTCTCCCTCCCATGAGCTCTTCCGCCCAACTTTGAATCCTGCCGTGACTCACGCAACACGAATCCAGATAGACTAAACAAGTAGGTGGGGCGACTCCGACGCCAGACGCGCTGGGAACGCGACATTCCCCCTCTCCATCGTAAGCAGCAACCGGTAATTTGACTCACGGGGCACCTCACGTCATAAAAAAGAGCAGCGATAGGCTGCGTTGGTACGTTATAGGAAACGGGGACCGTGGTTTGATGTGTACTTAAGCACCTCCTTTGGACTTTTATATGGGTTTGTGGGGTTTTTATGGATTTGGTTATTTTTTGGCTAGCGCAGTTTGCTGGGCAGCCGCACAAACAGCCGCGCGGTGCTGGGTAGAAAGAAGCGGCTGGGGGGGGCGGCAAGGACCGGTGCTTTTTCAACTGTTCCAACTGCAAACGTTTCTGAACAGTTACAACAACTTACTCTCTAGTTCGACCTCCCGATCATGCCGGGGAGGTTGAACACCTGCCTACTAACGGTGACTTCCTATCCGAGCGCACCAGGCACCTTACAGGCACGGTTTAAGCGAGGCACAGGAGTGGTGGAAGAGGCTACAGTCAACGCAGCCTGCAGCTTTCCTAATCTAGGAAAGGGGGGGGAAAGATAGAGCATTACGAGTAGGAAGCCAGGGAAACAATCTTGCTTGCTTCCCCGCAGGACCGACTCACGTGACCGGTGAAGCGTATTACAACGCCGATGCTAACGCCTCTTGTGCCGAATCCATCAATTCACAAAATGTAAGGTCACAAGACAATATGATATAGGTCGCCTTGTGCAACCTGCGTGGCATAGGCCGGAGCATTTCATCCTCCGCTTTCTTCATCAAGCCCTTGATGTGGAAAAATACAGCCCTCGATAACAAAAATATACCTTTCAGTAATTCATCTACCGCTATACGCACGTTACCAGAGTCCACCTCTGCCTCTCCTCCCTTCAGACGGGTGCAGAATCTCACCCACCCGCCCCCCAACGCATGCCACCCTTTCCAAAGCACCCCATTTCCCCAGACAGTTGCACCTGCAGTTGCATTTCCTTCTGCAGTTACAGAGTGGATCCAAAAGCCATTCCATGAAGCTAATTTTCCAGCCAATGAAGCAACCTAAATATCAAAGTATTTTTTAGTTTGAGACTTTGTTGTACTTCACATGCTGTCAAATGGAAGCCTTTGTCACGAATAAACCGAGATTTGTTAAAGGAAATGAACCTTGATAGGGCGAATGTGCTGTCTCGGTCCTTCAAATATTTCTCCTGTTCTCATTTTCCTTCACAGAAAACTTGCTGCTCTAGTAGAGTTTCGATTCTTCTTGATCATAAAGAAGCGACGTTTACAAAAACACCAACTCCACTAAAACTACTGCAATGAGAGAAACACTGCAATACTGATTCGTGCTATTCGTTCCAATACGCGACGTGAGGTGAAGTTCGAGTCAAATCAGCTTAGCAAACTGGGGACCATTACGCAAAATTTTCCCAACAGCTCCACCTATTTAATCAAATACTTAAGTCCACGCCTATCCAGGCCAGCAATTAAGCATGGCAGGAATAGAATTAAGTGTGGGCTTCAATACAGTTTTTAATGAGGATGTTTTCCAGGATTGGGGCCAAATGAGCCAAAATTCATCACTGCTCAGAGGTAAGTGTGGTGCCGTAAAAGGGAAAGGAGAATCATTAAGTTTCCTATTTGGACTAAACCCGAAGCATTAATTAGGACATTAAATTAATTTCCCTTCCTATGTCAGCTTTTAATTAAGCATTAATTTACCCTCCTATGTTGGCTTTGGGGGTTGCGTGGAATTGTCACGGATTCCGTGGCATCCTACGGAGTGTTGCCAGTGCCGGCGCGGGAGGTGGCGGGGCAGAGGGAGAGAGCGGAGGGACACGGGCACGGCCATTACCGGGGCTCGCTGCCCAGGGAGCGGGAGACCCGAGACCTAGTCTGGGCCCACGTCCGAATGCAGACGCTCAGATCCTCTGCTACCGTGAACCTCTGCAGATGCACAAATTTACTCCCGTTTCAGATCCGGCTCTAAAATTAATGCAGAAAAATTACTAATGGTGTCTTAGTTAAATTAGCTCTCACTTAAATCCAGCTCTTTAAAATGTAATATTAAACTAACAATGTCTGGTGGCTCTTAATTCATTACTCCTCCATTTCAACTTTTCAAGACTTTCTTTCCATTTCAGGATATTAGATTTGATATAACAACAATGGCCTTAGCAGAGGAAAAAACTTTTTCCTGCATAATCTTGTACTGCTTCAGAAAGAGAGCTCTTCACAATCTTAATTTTCATTGTACGCTCAATTCCATTACTCATTTCTATTATGCACCAGAGTTCAAAGAATAGCCACAGCTACTCAGAAATACAGAAAGACCTCAGCTATCCTCCCACTTAGAAGCTTTTAGGGAATTAGGACCTTGCTCTGGCTAAGGCACAAAATAGGGTTGGGTAACCCGGACTGTCATCCTGTTTCTGCCCCGGACGGCGCCGGACAAGCCCTTTCACAGCTTTCTTGTGCGAGTGGAATAACAGTTCCCAGCCCCAAGAGACTGCTAAGAGGATCCATTCATAATCCTTGCTGGAAATACTTCTGCCTCCTACACAAAAACATTTATTCAATCAGGAAATGGAAAAGACGCTGTATGATCTCACTGAGAAGGTTTGCGACTGGGGAGCTACACGTACCTCCCTGTTCCCGCAGCGTTACTGGCAGAGTCCGCACGACGAGCTGGGTGGCTTGTTGGTCATTTGTTGTGTTCTCACGTAGCCGGTGTGAGTCACGCCGAAATTAATCCCGTGTTTCAGTTCAACCAACCTTATTTAGATGGTGAGTAAAGGAGTGGGAGTTCCAGAGGGACCCCGGGAAGGGCAGAGAGCTCCTGCCGCGGGCAGGGCAGGCGGAAGGCGGCTGATCAGACGTGCGAGTTACTCAACGTGCAGGATTGCAGAGAGAGGTCCACCGTGAACGATCTGGGGGACTCAATTTTGCCACAGAAATTACCAGTCCATCGTTTGCAGAAGGCCTGTTTGCAGCCAGCAGAATAAGCTCATCGGCAGAAAACCATTGCTAAAAGACCTGCTGTTTTCATCTCGGCAGAAATCGGACGGTCACTACTGGGGTACTTTGGCGTCCCATTCAAATCCGCAGGAATCCGCCCCTGAATTTAATGGAGCTCAAATTTTTCATGTCACATTTCCACAGTTATAGTAAAGAGATCACTGAAGTGGCCAAGCGTGATTCAGCAAAGTCCCTCCCCACCGCCACCCTATTTCCAGCAAATCCGGCCAAACACAAACTTTGGCAGGGGGGTTTGGGAGGTTATTCAAGTGAATTATATTTTGTCATATTAAATTAAGAGAGAAATCAGTTAAAAATCATTTTAATCAAGGAAACAAATGGGAAAAGAAATGGAATGATCCCTTGTAGACTGCTTTTGACATTTGTGGATTTGTTTTGTATTCCCTCTCACTCAATAAACTGAAGGATGACTGAGTTCATTTCACAGAAGATGGATTGTATTTTCTTCTCTCAGCTCTGTGATGTCCATCGAATGAAACGAGAAAAAAAATTACTGTGCTTTAAAAAACTCATGAATCCTACATTATTAGAGTCAAACTACACACCTGGCGCAAGGGGAGGGACATGAATACAATCTCCATGTACGATAGCTGTGATCACCTAATAATGGTGGTTAATATTCTGGGGAGCTTTTAAAGCATCTACGCGCTGAGACATATCGATGAAGCCCAAACAGAAAAGCTTAGTTTATATATATAAACCACCACCCGATCCAAATTACTGATTTTTTTTTGGTAAGGCAGTTTGAGATTGGGAGCCGTACCGGCTCCCTCACCGAAAGCAAGCAAAGCAAACGGCAGCAGAAGAAAAGAAGACAAGAAAAGACATTAAGGGTCAGTTCTGGCCAGCTGGAAGGGGGCTTCTGCCTCCCACCTGGTCCAGAAAGGTCCCCACCACAGGGCTCTGTGCCTTTGGGGTGATGAGGCTCTGGGAAAACTGGTCTTTATTATCTTTCTACACCCAAGTGGTCTATGTCAGGGCAACTCCTATCAAAGCCAATGCCTCTGCGGTGACTTCTACCAGCCGAGGATCTGACTATTTTCACAACAAAGGGCAGCAGAGAAGGAGGGAGGAAAGAAAGAAAACCAGAAAGAAAAGACAAACCAGAAAGAAAAGAAAAACCAGAAAGAAAAGAACAAAACAGGAAAAATAAATAAAACTAAAACCTGCCTATTTCTGGCAGAGACTGAAAATGGGGAGATTGTTCTTAGACCCAGGAGGTCCTTGTGTGTAACGGGCACCAGTTTAAGACACCCAGTGAATCTGCAGCCTGGATAAGAGATACGCAAACCAGATTGTGTAAGGTACATTTTCGCTCGGGGATTTTGCCATTTTTTTTTGGTAGATACCAAAAATAAATGTTAACCGTTTATCAGCAGAATAATCAGGTATATCTCCTGGTTTTAAGCTTTTGTGCTTACTTGTTTTATTATTTGAAGTCCCCTGATGTTTAAGGACACTAGTGAAACACGACGATGCTCTTACTGCGGGCATAAGAGAGAGCATACAGCCAAAAGTAAATCCGGATTTAAACTCTTGGTTCTACAACTTCAGCGCTGCACAAGTGCGGCTCCAATCTCTGTGCAGAACATCGAACTGTAAAATGCGATCGAGAACATCTCTCTGCCTCTTCAGTCAAATAAACTGCCCACCTCCGCATATGCCGATATTTTCCTTCAGCAAAGCCGAAATGTCAATAAAAATATTTCCATTTTATTTTTTTTTTTTTTTCCCCCCACCAGGATTTATTTATTATCTCATAGGTGACAAGTGCAAATTATGCAACAAGGAAGCTGCCTACAAGCTGGGTCATACCGCTGTGGCCTACAAGCCCGCACATGCAATCCTTCACTTAGGAATTTGCAAATTGGCTTCACTATTTAGTATGAGAGAAGGTTGTTAAAGATTAGAGCAGACCTAGTGCCAAAAAACTACTTTCGGAGATTGTTTTTTTTTTTTTTTGATCAAGTCTATCTTCTATAAAGTTTCATTTGAATGCTGTTAACACACATCACAGACACTGATGACACTGAATTATTTAATGCCGCGCACCTATCTTGGGTGAAATCTTGCAGAGTGAAAGAAAATGTTTACTTCCGCCGGGCGCGGTTTCTTTATACGCAATATATGGTGATGAGACAGGCACTAGAAAATATTACGGGAATGATGTATTAAGAAATCAGTATAAAATCCTTTCGGCAGTCCTTCTCTGCCTCTTACAGACCTGAATCCCCGATTTTATGTTCCCTCTAGATTCAAATTCTAGATTCCCTCCCTTTGCTGTCCCCGATAACATTGTCAATCTGCTGACGTGCAGGCTTCCAACGCACTGACTGGCGCCCTTAAAGTTATTCCTGCTCAAGTCCTCGTGTTTTGGCGTTTACTTCTTTTGCTAGAATAACAGCTGATATGGTGATCTACAAAGCAAACAAAAGGGCTCTATTTTCTCCCCTTGCTCAGGTGAGCGGATGATTCAGAGAATTAGAGACGGCACTTTGCCCTGGGTAGCTGGCCTTCCTTCCTTTCAGCGTGACAACCACCTAAACCGGTCACCATCCCATGTCTGCTCCACGTCAAAGGAGCTTGCAGTCTTTGTTCACGAGATTTACTCGGAACAATTAATAAAGTCAGGAGTACTCTAGGCCACATTTTTAAACATGTGGCAACCCAAATTAGGGCTACGTATTCAGAACTGTACACACTTCTCACTGCAAACAGAAATTTGCAGAAGTATTCAACAGCCAATGCACTGAGCTAGTCAGAAATCTAAAGTTCTTTTGTTAGCGCAAAATTAGGCTGAAGACCTTGGCTCCAGCATCTTTATGGAGGCAGATGCAAGACCAACAGACTAACACATACAAGAAATAATTTTAAATATTCATCCCCATTGTCTAAAGTTGAGAAGCATCCGTGGAACGTGCATTAGTACGAAGGCGCTACTTTTATATGTTTTGACAAAAACTCCACGATCATATCTCCTGTCTTTGGATGCCTTGTATCATCAAGTAGAATCCATGTAAAGCCAATTAAAACCTATTTGTCAAAGGGTAGAACTAACATCATAACACGCATGGTCTGCTCACAGCTCACTAGCTGTTACTCGAAGTCACAAATCACAGTAACTATTCTGTTGAAATTGTAAAAGAGAAGCTAGAAATCCTGCTAAACTCAATGAGCCATTAAATAGTTGACAATATTCTTTATAGGAACCTAGAATAGTTAATTAGTCCCAAAATACAAATGGTGAGCAAGAATAATTACCACCATAGATTCCAATCAAGATATCCAGGGCTAGATCTGCAGCTAGCATAAATTGACATTGTTTCACGTACAATGCGAGCTCGTACCAGCTGTGAGACTGGCCCTAAAAGGTTGGTCTTGTGCTTAAAATATGGGGGTCCTAGAGGAGAACGCCTTGGTTCTGTTCCCGATGCTGCCACTCACTTTCCATAGAGAAAAAAACGGAAGATTCCATCAGTTTGCCTGCTCGCGTTGCTTCTGTCAGCACAGTTCTCAACACGTACCCGAAGGATCTGTCTAGTCCTTCATCTTTCTCCCCGTAACAGCTTTCCCCGCAGCTCTCTACCCTTGCTATATTCCTTCACCTCTGTTACTCTAGGTGCTCCATTCCCTTCCTTCTTCTGTCCTCTCCATTTTGGCATTTCCGGCCCGGTGTTCGAACCAGTAAGGCTCTGCGTATTGATGGACAGAACATTCCCCCCAGTTTTTGTACTGAGGAGATGTGACATTCAGAAGTTATTGCATTATACAAAGAAATGCCATCAAGTTAAGTGCAGGGAATTTCTCAATCAATTAATATTTGCATATCCTTGGATGAAAGATATCAGTAGTACAAAGTACTATTATTAATAAAAGCCCACTGAGAATCTTCTGTCAGGCAAACACAACTAATGATGTGTCTTGCTTTCTGTCTCGGCAGGCCACCAAATTTCACATGGGTTTTGTGAAATACCCGCTTCTTGCTCAACCCGCGGAGTCTGGCACAGCTTGAAGCGGTTTAGATGATAAAGCCCGGAGACAAAATTGTAAAAGGAGGAAAGACGCACCGCACCATATCACCGCAAAGCCATCACGCCTTGACGCCGTGCACCGAGTGTGACAGAAGAATTGTCCCTTTCCCAAGATCTCTGCCTTCGTTTCCCTTACGCAGTCTTGATCTTGAACCAAGCTGCTCAGCTACATGACAACAGGCTAAACTTGAACATTTCACGGCTCAGGATCACGGGGCTCCTCACTCCTTAGGAAATTCATTCTTCACCCTTTTCATCGCTACCCAACAAACAGCAAACTGGTGGCCCTGATCCTGCAAACATTCACAAAGCATTAGCGCTACCGACATCCAGCTTCTGACCGGACCGTCCTGTCTAGTTGGTGCCTGTGAACAATCTTGACGGTGGAGATTTGAAACATCGCCTTGATCAACGGAACAAATGTCTCCTGTTTAGTTGCGGCAGCTCCATGACCTCTCGTGCATCCTTGTCTTTCAAAATGAAAGCAGGTGCATGAGCAGGGTATATTTGAGGACTTGTAAATGGTTTCTTCCCCCTTTTGCCGCTGCAGTGTCCGCAGAGAGCCAACTGCCAGAATGTGCTTGTACAAATGTATTTTGCTACAGTAAACAGCCCAAGGCAATCTGTTGCACCCAAGGACCTTGTGTTGATTCTGCACTATTCCTCGGAGGATTTGTTCCTCCTTGCAAATTTAAAGATGTGAACCTGTGAGGGACCAGAACCTTGTTCCTGTACATTTGCTGGCCTGAGGCCAGCCATGCAAAATGTATTCATAGACCCTGACAATTTTATACGACTACACCAAAAAAATAGAGAGATAAAAACATCTAAAGCAAACAATACTTGAAGAAAACTGGAAAAAGAGTCAAACATCATTTCTTTTCAGGGGTGTTCCACAGCACTGTACTTCAAGGAACAGAACTGGTAGAATTTGGTGAATATTTGAGAAAAATATGAAATATTAAGGGGAAAAAAAAATCTGTTGTATCACTGACTTACCGCCCTTAACTCGAAGCACGCATTTCTTATTAATTTCAATAGTAGTACTGATGTGGTTAAAATGAAACGCGTCCTCAAATACTTCATTCAAGGCCTCAAGAACAACGATACCGGCCTGAGGGATGTCAGTGGTCAGGAGCAACTGCTGGCATGAACCGGGATCTTCGGAATTAAAAGATTGTTCACTATCTCTTGCCAACATTACAGCGATAAACGGAGGCAGAGGGAGTAGCTAGACCCGGTTTTGATGTGACCACTTGGCATTTTCAATAGTCAACCCTCTCAGTTCAGGCTCCTGAACATGCAGCCAGTGAGGGACTCCACAGAACAGGTCAGAAGTTCACTTTCAGGACTGCATTTTTTTTTTCTCTCTGCCTCCTTTTTTCATCATCACACCCTTCCACCTTTCCCCACCTCTCTAGCAACCTCTCAGCTGCTCCATCTGTACCAAGGTGGCACCACTCTGGAAACATCAGCGATGCCAGCATCACTGAAAAGGAGAGGGAAGCCTTAGGGAACGGGGTAAAGCGTCTCAACTGCTGCAGAAAGAGAGGATGACTTTGTTGCCTCCAGCGAGCAGAAGGGCTCAGCTCTGCCATGCCTGTCTGCATGTTTGCCCTTGAACAGATGGGAATAAAAAAAAGTAATGAGTTGGGATATGGGCGACGGCAGGTAGAGAGGGGACCAGCCCTGCCGTGGCTCTCTTCACCTTGCACGGCGGCGAATAAGCAGCATTAGCAGAGCAGGTTCTCCCCAGGGCAGAATGGGGTGGATGCGGCAGCTGTCCTCTCTCAGCTTCTTTGTGGAGCCCAATCATAGCAGTTCTTAATAGTTATCTACAGTCTGCCACCCCCCCTGCCACAGGCGGGGCCACCAGCCTCCAGGCCTGGATCTACACGAGGTGGCCCAGGGCCCCGTCCAACCTGGCCTTGAACACCTCCAGGCATGGGGCAAATCCACCAAACCTCCAAGAGGGAACTCCACCTGCACTCAAACGACACACTCTAGTGTAGCTTCGTTAGCTTCAGCGGCAGCTTTCACCATCTGGGTGAGGTCCACGTGGAAGACCACTCTGATTTGCTGCCAGAAGCCAGGCCAGAGTCAAGCTCTGTATGTGTTTTATTTGAATTCTGCTTACCAAGTTCCCAGCTTTCTGCCGAGGCTGGCAACATGCAAGAGTTTTCTTGTGGGTACCTGACTTTAGTTTCTCTTTCAAAAGACCCTATCACCTTCCCCCCTCGAAGTCATATCAGATAAGCTGTATTTAAGGCCTTGGTGTCTGTGAAAATAAAAATAAATAAAAAAAAATCTCGGTGGCAATGCTGGGACAGGCTGAGACAGTCACTATTATTGTGTTGACATGAATTCAATTAAAATCTTGAGTTGAACAGCGATAAGTTCCTACTGAAGAACAAGGATGTCAGTGAAATTCCAGCAAAGAGTTTTAACAAGTCGAGGGGTAGCTTCAGCCCCTCCTTGTCCTTCAAATAACGCAGTTCTACTGATCGGGCCGTGGTGGTTGCGAGCCTTGAGTACTGCACAGAGCAAAACGACGTGACTTTTCAGAACTGTCGTCCTTGGAGAAAGGCCGCAGGCGGAGGGAAGAAATTAGGATGACATGACACTAAATGCACAGAGAGTAACAAGCGCTGCTGGATTTGAACTGCTACCTGGAGACTTCAGCACGGAAGGGATTTCAATTTGATTTAGGGCATCGAAAAAGAACACGGGTTTTCAAGAGGCACGTAAAAATGTAAAAAAATCATAATACCCCTTTTTCTAGCATGAATAACAGCCAGCACAGAACTGCAGCAAGAAACTCTCAAGTCATGCCCGCAACTTCTTTTTGACCTACAGGTCTTGACCTCAACTTTAACCAGCTGTACGGAGCGATAAAGTGCTGTCTCAGACACAGCCTAATTAGCTCAGAAAAAGCTGATAGGTCCAAAAAACCAGCACATATCCGTGTGGAAGATCCAGCTTCTGTCCCGGAAGCCCAGTAGCCACAACGCTCCAGCATCAGTTTGGAATAATTAGTTATAACGCTGATGGCAGCACCGAGGCCGGATCTGGTATCCCTGTGCAGCTTTGCACCAGACAGTATCAATAAAGCTCAGTGGTAGAGAATCTGACAAGTTGCTTCCAGGGTTAACAACTCAGACTGTTTAAAATATAAATTTCATGTCTAGCCTGAACTCAGCTGCTTTCAGGTTCCCACTCCTGGGCCTTGCTATGCTTTTGTCAGAGAGATTAAATAGTCTGCTATGATCAGAAACATCCTCCCCACCCGGACAGTGATAAACCACGATCAAGTTACTTTTAGAAGGATTTTCGTCTTCAAATTAAGGTAACAGGGACTAAACCACACCAGGGCTTCTTCCACCATGGAGCTAACCTTAACAGAGAAGGTTTTTCAAAGGCACAAAGGACCATTTAAATGCTCATTTCCCACTGAAAACTGGGGGCTCCTGGGTGTCTTACTCCATTTGTAAAACTTTGAAAGTCTCCTCCCCCATCTTGGACAGCATTCATGGAAAATAATAAAAATATAATTTAAACATGGAGTCTCAGAGAGGTGATTCAACTGTTACTGGATGTCTGGTCACATTAGTCATCCGGCAGCGAACACACTTGATACAGAGAAAGGAAAGGAGAAAACGCAACCGGTCTCTCCTCTGCACCAGCTGTCAGGGAACGAGAGATCCTAACAAAACCTGCAGAGGAGCCACGGACCTCGCAGGAAACCAAGCAAAAAATGAAAATGATACATCGCCAGTGCACAAAATAAAACACACCCTGATTTTAGAGGCTGGGGGAGAGACTGCTTAGCCGCCACGAGAGCCCTACCCGCTCGGGTACATTTGAAATCTTTCTGGATGCGTCTCATTTGCTCAAAATCGCAGTAGGATTCCTGTTGTTACACGTGTTCCTCAGTGTTTTCCATGTTGCAAATTGGAAACTTTCTACCCGGAAAAAAGGCTTTGGAACACGCCGACCAGGACGGGACTTGCAGCGAGGAAGGAAGCCAAGGAGGCACCACCTGCAACTTGGGAAATTTGCCTTCTACAACCTTGGGCAAGTCACTTAACTTCTGCACGCCTGCGACTCCTCGTTTACCCCACTGACTAAAGAGTGTTCTCTTAATTTTAAAACCAGGCAATAGGACCCTCAGAATTACCCAAGACGGAACTGGTACTTAAATTTCTCTCCGCGAACAGGCATTTGCTCAGGGCTTTGATGGCGGTTTCTGTAGAGATGCGCAGATGAGCATAACCCCACGGTTCACTGAGGCTCCTTCAAGCCCCTAAGCTAGCTAAGGTTGCCCTCGCCGGAACCCTCTCAGGACAAAGCACTAGACCTCAAACGTCGTGTCGGGGTGCCCGAGCTTTACAGCCTCGGCTCCCCACTCCTTGCAACGGCACCGCTCAACTTGGCGAGGCAGCAGCCCCTTGCCGCCCTGGCCTAAGGAGCCTAAGCCGTAATTAATCATACAAAATACAATTACCTCAAGCCCCAGCAACCCTACAAACAGTTTGAACAAGGTTTGTTTGCTCTGGGCCTTCTGTTTCAAAGAATACCCAGATGAGAGGAATTACAGAAAGCCTGGAGAGGAAATCATGTAAGGGTTTGGTGCCATTTCTCATAAGCTTTCTGACCTCATCTCTCTCTCTTTTATTTATACCTGTATCTCTTTCCAGCTGATTATGATCCGTTTTTGCTTCTTGTTAGCTGGCCTCCAACAGGCGTGTGTTAGGAGGGATGCATATGTGAACTTTTCAAAACCAGCTTTGCTCTGCTCCAAGGAAAAGGCCAACACCTTAATGGCTGCAACTGCCTACAACCTTAATGAGAAGATGAAGCCTTTCTTTCTAGTTTGTTTTTTTTTTTTTTCCTCCATAGGCTAAGGTCCAGGCCCAGTGCTAGTTAACTGAGGGGAAAAAAACCCCTCCCACTCCACAAGGAAAATGCACTTAATTAGGTAGCACAGATATAATGCCTCCAGCGCTCTTTGGTTTAATCTTCACAGTTGTCCATTTTTGATGGAAAATTTGTGCTGATTTCATGGTGGCTGCTTGGAGAAAAGTCACCACACTTCATGGTTATTTCATAGCTTAGGGGGGGAAGTGGTGAACAATGATTTAATTAGGTTTCTGTAATAACATCTCAATTTCCAAATGGCTGCCCATATGTATTAAAATGGAATGATCACAGTTACTCTATTTCCTTTAATTCTGTGACTTTAATGCTGATGGAAACCGAGAAAAGTCTGACATCATAAACTAAACCAGAGACTCTCTGCCCGCAGAATGTACGCATCCATAGAGCAGCTCACACCTCCTCCCACTGCAGCCGCATCCACATGCAAAATCCCCGTCCGTATCTAAATCAGCGCAAACATTCACATCAGCGGCAACGCTGCCGGATCAAGCCCACCGTTAACCGGACAACCCTGAAGAAAGGAGCATCCTGATGCATCGGTCAGTTCAGATAACTTAGACTGCGGACGAAGGAAAAGCACAGCCAAAAAGCTTGTAGCATCCCCTCATTCCTGACTTCAACCCCCGCCACCACACATCTTCCAAAACCCCATCAATGTAAAACACGCGCATTCTACCTCCACTCACACGGCTCCGTAAAATAGACGGTGTATTTTGCCCGGGAATTTTAGGAGACAGCATACATACAATTTAACAAGAGTGGGTCAGACTGTTTATGGATGTGTTACTGTTGACATAAATAACAGGGCAAATAAAACAATAACTAGGCCCCAAAGAAAAACCCAATCGGTAGCGTCTGCCCTCTAATTCCTCATTAGATAGAGAGTCAAAGCCTCGGCTAATCTCGTCTTACTGTACAATCACTCCATCTGTTCCAGCCTTTAGTTTCAATATGAATCGAAATAAACATAATTCCTGAAAACATAGAAACATCTCAGATTTCCAAGCTCCTTTGTCTCTCAGCAAATTTTATACCCTCCTGTTTGGCACAGTGAGCTTTTCAAGTGCTACCAAGCTGATTGTATTAGAGAATACTACAAATTGGATAACTCAAAACCCTCCTAGAGAGCTCTCGTAAAACTCCATGGTTGGATGGAAACTGGAACAGATGGGCGAGCTCCACCAAGCGCTGTATTAACCCTGTTGTTCTCTGACTGGTGGCCAATAACACATTCGAAAAGTACAGATCTAAAAATAAGTCTCCAAACCAGAAGACGATCCAAAGCTTTTAATACACAGCGGCAAGACAGGCGACCACTTGGTGACATACTTTTGCTGTGATTACAAACAGCTTCTTCCATGGAAATACAAATATTTCAGCCTCTCTATGTCTAAAAGAGAGGAAGTATTTAAAAGGAAAGAGCGTGTTTCAAGGTAAATTAGTGGCCATTCGTCCATTACAGCTAAAATACTTCAACCATCACCTCATTGCATATAGAGTAATAGCAAAGGGAGTGGAACGAGGGCCATAATTGGACTGGAGAAATGGAGCAGGCGTCCTGGGGGGAGATTCGCAATGCTCCAGTCGGTGCTGCTCTATAAAAATATCTCTATTTTTGCTGCTGAGTACACAAATTCCCATTAGATTCAAAAGGAGCTTTGGGTGCCCAGAGTCTTTTAATCTCAGCCCATTTGAAGTTTTAAATACCCATCTTTCCTCCGTGCCACCGGTGAGTTGAATGACATGTTTTCACAGCTGGCCTGTGAGTTCTTAGGTACCACAGGGTGAGGATTTCAGAGATGTCAAAGGAATTCAGACAGCCCAAGACGCTCTGAAGGGGTCTGATGTAGAAAATGTTCTGACTCTATAGTGAGGACTCTCCTCTTTGTGGAAACCAATTTCTTCGGCAAGCCACCGTGCTGCAGATCCATCTCTCTCATTCCCATTCCTATACCACTATCCAAAAACCTTCCGGGTAATATACTCAGCTAAGGGATTTACTGCCGGGCAGAGACCCGGGTGCTTTACACCAGTAGCACAACACGAGCAATGCAGCCCTGAGTGCCTTTGGTCTGGTCCCTAAAAGCCACCCCTAAGGGAATAGCCTAGTCCTGGGGCCGAGGGGAACCAAACCAATGAAAAATCCATTTAAAAACCTACTGCTTTTCCCTGATTAGGTATCAAAAAGCCTCACAGAATCATAACGGTTGGAAAAGACCTCTAAGATCAAGTCCAACCGTCACCCCAAGACCACCATGCCTACTAGAGCGTGTCCCGAAGTGCCATGTCTACACCTTTTTTGAACACCTCGAGGGACGGTGACTCCACCACTGCCCCGGGCAGCCTGTCCCAGGGCCTGACCACTCTTTCGGTAAAGAAAGCCTGCAGCGAGCTCCAAATGAGCACATCCCTGCCCTTGTTTGTAGATGCAGTTTGTAGGATGATCGTTCCCCCAGACAAACAAAAGAAGCTCTGTTCTTCCTTCTTTACGCTGACAGGCACGAAGGCTAATTGCTTAGAATTGCATTTCAAATGTCCCAGGTGAGATAAGTGCCAGGAGGTAGAGGTAAATCACACGACTACCCACTTGCTGCCTCAGAGTTTAAATAAATAGAAATTCAGGGCTAATTAATATTTAGGAAATGCAAAACTTGTCATCTTAAATCAGGCTGAAACACAATAATCACATTAAGTGCTTACTTCAGCAAAATACCACTGAAATGCTAAGTGTTAGTGAACTATGTGCGTATTTATCCACTTAATTGACTCCTGGCTCTGACAGAACTCTATTACCCAGGAGTTCGAAGGAAATTTAATTCTGATCTGTATGTTTGCACTCAAGGACTTCTATTTGACTTCAGCTTATTTTCAGTGGCAGAAGTGAAGGGCTACATTTTTCCCAGTGCAATACTACTAAGTGGAGCAAAAAATGTGACATTTAGCTTTTCGTGTGATGACCTTCCATTCATATCTTGGAAATTTTTCATGCTGTTCTATTTCAGGTTCACTTCCAGATGTCCTTAAATAGAGAAGCTACGTGGTGCTTCCACATACAGAGTCTGATAGGAAGTCGTAACGCAAATAGCCGACTACAGTCACTCTTTTCTTCGGCTAAGCGAGCAGCCTTGCTTTTATTTGGCACCTAAATCTTGTCATGGACTGTGCTGCTGACACACAGACATCAGCCGTGCGCTCCCTCGTTCTGCGCAACCTCCTCGTGTCGCAGAAGCTGCACGGAGTAAAATCGAAAGGGTTACAGACCTTTCCAGTAATTGACTGTTCGACCATCGTTTCCGCACAGGCCACAAGCTCCGAAAACCCAATGCCCCTCCGGTTTTTGCAGGGTGGATGGCAGCTCTTGTGCCGATGCCTTCAAAAGCCACAGTTCACGCGACAGTTTGACACGGCAGACAGCTGTACAATGCTGCCCTTAAAAGCCTGACTGAAAAAACGGCATTTAATCATCTCTCTGCTGTAACAGGTTGAAGCGCGATCACAGAGCTCGGTGACAGTCACACATTTGCCGAAAGGTTTGCTGGGGGGTTCACAGTAAATTGGGACCTCGGCTTGCCGGTAGCAAAGGTCTGCGCTTCGGCTGCTCAGAGCACCAGGCAGTTCCAGGGGATTTCTCCCTTCTCTTCCCGCACGTGATCTGAAAACCTGTTTCTTTCTTCCTGCAGGCACAAGGCTTGAACGGCCCTGCTGCTCCTTTCAATTCTCCTTCTGCGTGTGACACATTTAAATATTTAACAAGTTCATAAGGTATTTGTCACTGCTAACTCACCCGCGCTAATACCTCTACAAAAATCTTCACATCTCCTGCTTGGCACCTTTCAACACGAACCAAGGTCAACGTAGCTAATTACGTCTCTCCGATCAAGAGCTGATTCCCACAGACATCATTCTGAGATTTACCGTAGTTGGGACCGAGCAGAGGAAGGTAAACAGATTGCCGTGACGGTCAGCACGCAGGACTTTGCAGGTTAAAGACAGTGCCTCGAATCGCATTGGGAAACAAAACAGAAACTTGCGGAGAAGCGACGTTGCCTATGCCAGGCAAAGAAACCTTACCGAAATCAATGGACTCCTTTGGCAGAGGCAGCGTTTGTCGGACCAGGTCTTATTTTAGCATCTGTAGCCAGTTTCTGAGTGGTTTCAATAAAATAACCCGGCCAAGAGGTAAGAAAGTTGAGAGCAGTTCAAAATTCACAATTTCCAGCCCAGGTACTGATGTTAAACACTGATGCCAGCTCTTGGCTCGAGAAAATCCCCTATATAAGAGAAATGCCTGTGCTTGCAGGTAACCGAGAGAGGTGGGAGCTGGCACAGCAAAGAGGAGCCCACGGCAGGGGACGGCAGGATGAGGCTGACAGCAGAGTGTGCGTGCCCAGATCTGAAATGAGAAAAGCCTCAGAGCTAGCGATATCGGGCAAAACAACAGAAGGGACTCCTCGTCTAGCTCCAACGCTCCGAGACAAGCCAACCGCAACAAAACTGCTCTCCTTCCCTGCCTCAAGGAAATAAAATTAAATATAAGGAGCTGGTTTTTTCTGCTCAATGAGGAAACTGAGATAAGGTTTGTGCACAAAGCCAAAGTGACACTCCCGCTTCACTTGAGAACAGAAATCGATGTTTCGGATCCCTTTTAGAGACCTTTAGATAAAGAGAGTGCCTTTGATTTCCCCTCCACGAGGACAGGTATTGGAACAAAGCTTTTGATGGATGCTCCAGCCCATGTCACTGCCTGCTCCTTTATAGAGCAGCAGTAGGGCTTTGCTGGCACCATCCCGCGGACAAATGCCTCCCCTAACTGCGATGTTTTCGGCTCTGGCCTCCCGTACCAGACAGTCAATTACCAGAAGGTGCTTAAGGCAGTGCAGACGCAGGGGGAGGAAGAGCAAAATGTGCTCTGTCCTGATTTCGAGCTCTCGCAAAGTCAATGATGACTGCTTGTGTTAACCAAAGCCAGGGAACATGGAATAACGAAGGCCTGGCAGAGGGGAGGAATCCGTCACCCTTCCAGAGGTAGCCACCGACGTAGGCACCTCAGTCCACTGCAGAAGCAATCGTTTGCACGGGCAGAATTAAACCCTCCCAGCAACGGGAGACAAACGGGAGCTTCTCTTGGGGTGTCTTCCAGAGACGGGTGTGGAGCAATGCAGGCACCAAAGCATCGCTTGAATAACCCCGCTCAATGTTTCTTTACCTTTGGTTTTCATCAAAATAAGCTGCAGAATAGACCCTCACAATGTTGCAAATAGAGTCTGGAAAAGCTCATTAAAGGCACAGCCTGGAAAAGTCACTATTATGTGTATGTCAAGTTTAATTCTGCCAAGAAACAAATGCCATTCGTGCTGAGTAATCAATACACAACTCATATCTGCCTACAACAGGGAACAAAAACCGATGGGGAGGACGACACTAAACAAACCACCGCACGCGTTCATGAAGTCTAAGTACTCAGACTCCTTTATTTCCATACTATCCCTACTTGAGTCATTAGGAGACAATTTTGTACTGTTCTCAGCCACGAAGACTTGCCGCGGGCCAGGATTAATGAGTCCGACTTCTATTGACTCGATTGCACCCAGATCAGAAACGCTGGAGCTACAGCCCTCAAAGTCCCAGACAATACACAAATAAAAGCTCTTGGCAACGGAAGAGAGGACCAGACCCATGACGAGATAGGAGCTACCAAGGGTCCCATCATTTATTTCCCTCTTTCGCCAACTGGCTGCGTCACCCTATGCAAATAGTTCTCTGCGTTTTTGTTCTGCAACTTGGAATAATTCACAGAAGCTCGAACTACAAAAATATGCGTACAAGCACAAAAATATGTGCTGAATTAAATGCACACGAAAGAAAGGGGGACGCGATGCTGATGGTGGAAAATAACGCAAAGCGCTTGTTCATTTGAGGACGCCCATTCCAAAACAACCCCCCAAGCCAAGGTTGTTTGCTGCAGATTCACTCTTACAAAGCAATCAGAAACCCACGATGAAAGGGAGGGGTGGCAATTCACAGGACTTCCAGCTAGTCCCTCTATTCTTGCTTTATTCAAATCACCATACGCTTATCTCAGCAGGTAAAAAGAGTTGCCCAAGGTTAAGGGCACTAGCCTAGGATTCAGGATCAATTCTGTGCTAAAATCTCCTGTGTGAACAAGAAGTGACTTAAGCCTGTGTGCCTCAGTTTCCTCGTAAAGCCGGGCTAATACTTTCCTACCACACACAGACCGTGAACATTCAGATACCATGGCGGTGGCTACGAACAGGTAACATACAATATGCTTAACATATACTACTAAGAACCCGTTGTTCTTTTAACGACATATTGGAACATCTGATTTTTTTTATTTTTTTTTAATTGCTCGTTCTGATATTTTCAGTTCAAAAACTCTTACCTGCAACTCGATTTTATCAGTAAAGGAAATGGGGCTGGCTTCACCCCAACAGAAGTTGTGCCAAACGAGTGAGGCTGCCTATTCGCTCTATATCTCTCCTTTTTAAGAGTCAAACCCCACCTATAAAGGTAATTAAACCGAATGAGTTTGATTATAAACATGACATCATTCCACTCTGGATCTCAGACATGAGACAAAATCCCTTGCACAGTACCCTGCTTGTTCCACGCACCTGTGCGCTTTGTAAATGGCTCCGTATGCTTAATCGAAAAGAAATCTAATTACCTTAATTTACTTCATCCAAAAGTAGAAAAGTAAACTATATGTTTAATTATAAACTTTCCACTTTGGGCAGCTATAATTAATGAGTCAAGGAATCGTGCAATATGCCTAGAGCAACCTTTATTACTCCTGAGGTACCCGAGCATCACTCGCGGTTTAGAGCAAGTCACTTCCTATTAGTATTAGGAGCCGAAGTGCCCGGCTAAGGCATTAATCACGGCGTGCTACAGCTCTAAGACTTTTAATTACATACAGTGAGTACGCTCTACATGGATTGCACACACATTGCGATGGTAATAAATAGCCTTCCCGAGGCTATCAAGGGCCTTCGTTTGGGTTATTTCACGTTAAGTTTTATGCAGACACAAGCAAGGTGGTTTGAAAAACGAGACTGTGATTCCCATCGCCGGCCCAGTACGGGGCGGACCGAGCCGGAGCGTGAAAATATCGCAGAGCTAACGGAGTCCAGAGAGCGGGCTGCTGATGGGGTGAAAGAACCTGGGCACCATTTCCACCTCTTTCACTTACTTCAAGCAACTTTCTCCCCTCTCTGTGAAAACCTTGCCTCCGAGTCCCCCCTGTGACAGAGTCTTCTGGAGGTATCTCCTCTCCCGCCTCTCCCCAGGTTCTGAACTAGAATTTCTGGATCGTTTTATCATTTCCCCCCTTATTTAAGTTAAAATGACATGTTAGACAGCACAAAGATAATGGTGTCAACCAAATGAAAATCCCCCTCCGTGCTCTAAGGAAAACACTACAGAAGAGACGAGATGGTTTCCCAGATTCACCACTTTTCGTTCTTGGATGAATGACTTTTACAGAGGTAATTTTTCTGCAGCGCAAGGAGAGCTGCTGCTCTTCTTGAGCACAGCGCGGGAGGCTGACCTCCGGAGGACTCTGCAAAGCTATTAGCATGAAGGAAAAAAAAAAAATCTTTACCAAAGTACAGGTACAAACAGAACAGGTAGGAGAAGAGAGAGGAGAGGTGTTTAGATAATTACGTGGTTTGTATTGTGGTGCCAAATGGGAGAAGTCAGGGTTATAATTGCTAGGCTTATTGCTAGTCCAGAAGAGAAACAGAGCGTCTTTGGTAGCCAGTCAGGCTTATGTTTGAACATGGAAAACACATGGGATTTAAAAAAGAACCCGCAAGAAATTTAATGTTTTCCCTTAGTAAAATAAACGCGTCTCTAGAGTGTACCTTTCCCAAGATCTTCGGCTGTTTCCCCTTTAAGTACTTGGGCCATTTCCACTTCCAAAGCCACAGAAAACGGTGCGAGTGCTTTCCAGGCACAGCCCGTGTGCTGGCTCAACCGCAAAGCAAACAGGTCTGCTTTGACTGGCCAAATATTTGATTGCGCTGGTTGGTATTAGCTGCACTGACTTCAACAAGGCTTCAAAGGACGATGACTGGAGTCAACGGTGCCGCTGCCAAGTCCTGCTAGCCGGGGCTCCAGACCCGCGGTTCAGGGTGCAAGCTTTCCATACTGCTCTCCCTTTCGCCGCTGGATTGTGGTTGCCCTACACAGCTTGGGTAGGAACGACTTCTGCACTGAAAGGAACGGCAGAGTGAACCAGGTACCCAGCTGGGAGCCATTTAATGTTCAGTCCGGATTCACCCGCGTGACTGCAGATGGTGAAATCAGTGGAAAATGGGTTTTCCAGGCCTGTAAGAACCACCAGTACCTGCGCTGCGTCTGAGCACAAGCCGCCTATAAACACGGGACACGAGCTTTCAAAAAATTTAAACACAAGACTCTCAATTTCCTTTTAAAATGTTACAAAGGTGTTATGAGGCTCGATTTGTGTCTCTGCTTCTGCTGTGACATTGCCTGCCATGTCTGCCTGAGCGCGTGTTAACTCATACCGTACAGATTTCATTTAAAAAATGCGAATCTGCATGTTTAAGAGTCTCCCGGACTAATCCTCAAGTCTTGTTTCACAAGAGCTCAAAGGATCCCTTTGTAACATTTATACCCTGCCGCTCCTCCTTGCCCAGGGCGGCTGAAATTTTAATTCCAGGCCAAGACAGTCAAAGCAAGCAGTTTTGTAACCTGGGAGAGCGAGCACCGAAAAGGAAAGGGGGGACCTAACTCATCTCAGTTCTTGTTGGAGTCTCAGCAGAGGCAGAGTCGTGGAATCATTTAGGTCGGAAAAGACCTTCAAGATCACCGAGACCAACCGTTAACCTAACAACTACCGTTCTGAGATCCCACCCGGCCCCAGCCACAGGTGCTGTGGGTCTCCTCCACGTGTAAAACGCACTGCTTTTGCCTTCTACGAAGCTCGCAGAGCAGGGCTATTTACTGGCAAAATCTCCTTCTTCTTTATCCAAACAAGGCAAGTATTTAAACTTACCTTTTCCTGGCAACCTCCTGGTCACACTGCCAACATCGAACAAAAAATACCATGGCAGAAACCATGAAGTATTAAAAAACCCCCTGGATTATGACTAACTTATAACCTTCTGAGGAGTCGCAAGCACGCCAGAATCTCTTTAAATCTCTTTAAAGCGATTTGTGTAAATCGCTTTACACGAAACACAGGAGTTCATTATGGCGGCCACGATTTTTAAAAAAGCGTGAAGCAGCACTAGCCGTAACCTCAATGCATATATAGATGTATATACGACTCTTCTCTTGTCAACCGGTTCTTGAGCAAGAAATCTGTGAGAGAACAGTCGACCAGCCAGTCACTTAGACACTGGAATCTGCCTACAGACTGCCCGATGAGCAGCTGTAATTGTAAAAATCTCTCCTTGAAACTCAGCAGATAACTCCCTTCACTCTTCAAGTGCATCATGCATTATTCCGAGGTTCATGACAAATGCCTCTGAAGAGGAGATCTCCAGAAAGCCCTGTCACACCGACTATCCTCTGAAGAGCTCTTGAAGTATTCATAAGACACTGTAAAGCATTTTTCAGGCAGCCTTTACGTATCAGTTACTTGAGGCCACCCATTCTGTTTCGAGTATATTAAGAGTTCCTCAGGTTTTAGGTGCACGACTGCCTCTTGTTTTCCCGTGCATTTGTTACATATAGTCCCTCAAACTGAGGAGGGAATGGAAGGACACGGTGTCGTTACAGCTACCAGTACCAAATCCGCATCGGCTTTATCTGTCCTTGGTTGCTCCCAATAAACTGATGAGAATTTAAGATATTCCTCTGGTCATCACAACCCCAGGACCCAAATCCCCTGTGAAAAGGGGAATATTTTCACCCCCTTTTAGGGCTTGCAAGAGAGGAACCGAATGACTTATCCAGCATCACAGAAGAAATCTGCAGGAACAGTGTCTCACGTTTAGGACAGTCCCCTGAGCACCTTTGCTTTGTAAGAAATGAATGCGGAAAAACAAATAAAAAGGAAATAAACTAAGAAATGTTTGATAACTTCCCCCCCCCGCCCCTCCCCCGGGAAAAGTTACACCTTTGCAAGAGCTAAGAACCTCTTTTGCCCTGCTTGAGTACTTGGACCCGTTGAATTTTCAACGGGAGCTCAGTGAGCCACACATCTCCTCTCGGTGAGAGCTTTCTGCACCAGCACCCACACCATCACCCCGACTCCCATTTCCCTTCTTTCTGCGCGCAGCCACCTCTGTTCTCAGCTCGTTACTGCCGCGGCCCCGGCCGTCTGCAGCCGCGTGAACCCGCCTGCGAGACAGCGGCAGGACAGGGGCCCGTTGGCAGGATCGGGTCCCTTTTACTGAGAGAGCATCCAGGCAGGCAACTGGTTTATCGCTGCAATATACAGTCATTCGGATAATAACTCTCGGGAAAGACTTGGTGCCAGGAAAAATGAGTACCACTGGCAGAAAATATAGTAATAAGCTAAAGAAGACGTTTCGCAGGTGATCTTTACGAGACGGGTAGTCCAGAGAAACCCATTAAAGAGAACACGAGTGTCAGTCTTTACTAACATCCCTGAAATCCAGCTTTCCACCTCGGAATCTTTTACGGGCTGGCAATTTGTTCAAAGTGCAGTCTAACCGTGCCGACCTCAGCTCGCCCTTTACAAGAAAAGCGGTGCTGGCTGTAATGCCAGAGTATCACCCCCCCGGGCTTGCTTTGGCGCTGACCCCCCTTGCTCTTGGTCAAGACAAGTTGTCACCCTCCTCCCTCCTGCCGCTCACCCCAATTATTCGAGTGCTGAGAGACTGTATCACAACAACGGTCTCGGTCACCCACTGCGCTGTCGCTTTCTGTGGGAAAAGGATCTTACGGCTTTTAGAGCTTCATTTTGACTACTTGGAAACTCCGGGCTGCTTTTCCTGTCAGCCGGTGCACTGCCGGAGGTAGAAATCTCAGCTGGGATAGCGCACGCGAGCTCAGAGATGGTCCCTGTTCCAAAAAGATAAATAAACAGCTAAATAGTGTGAAAAAGGATTCCCCTCACTTGGTAGGACTCGAAGGGGGATGGAGAGGCTCGGGTGAAGTCGCAATAAGTCCTGTGACAGAGGCAAGGGTAGAGCTCAGACCCCACTGGGCTAAATCCATCAATTGACTGAAAACCCCCATAACGGCACGGGGTCCCAGCGAGACAGGTAAAGCAAACTAACCGTTTTAATTGAGAAACAGAAACCTCAAATGAGGGAGTTCAGAGTGTTTCATTTAAATGGAAATGTGGGCTGACCATCAAACACCCGGATCCTGCCAAAGGTCGGTGCAGGGAAGAACCAGATGCAGAATTCCATTCTGAAAACAGCTCAGCCGGCTGGACTGTCTGTCTGAAGTGATCAATAGGGACCCTGAACTTCGGGGGAAATATGCTACATCAGATGAATCAAGATTTTAATTTCTTCTAGGCTGAAGCAGAAAAGTTTCCAAGTATTTCTTAACTCCAGTAAGGTCAAAAGCTTGGCTCCGGCGCTTGGAATCACGGCTCCGCTGGGAGCATCTCCCGGCGGCCGCTACACGGTGGTGCTCAGCGCTTGCCAAACCCCAGCCCTTTCCTTCCGACGGGCTATTCACGCCTAGCGGGAATTTCTGAAAATAGCAGCTCTGACTTCAGTGGGGCACACTGCACTTCGTGTAAACTTGTGCAACTCCTGTGAAATCAATCGGGCTGCTCAGGTTTTCATCAGCTGTGCTCCCTCCCACGCTTCTTTCCCCACTTTCAGGAACAGACCGATGTAATGACTGTCTATAAATGTAAATTAGCACTTAAACGCTAATTATTACTATATTTGATCGCCTATAAGCAGCTACAGTTATATTTGTGCTTCTTGATGTAAAGGAAAAAGAAGAACATCATTTTAGGCACGGTTCTTCCTTGCTAAAATTATCAAAGACTTTAAATAAGATAGGTTTCAGAGAGAAGATTTGAAATAGGGAAAACTTGATAATTCCTCAGACATCTGAGATTTTTTTTTTTTTTTTGTCTTAACTATTTCCATTTATGATGCTTACTAGGGGAAATAAAAAGGTATGACGTTGATTCTCTAATGTATTAAACATATCCTCCGCCTTCAAAAAAAGCTGTGCTTCAGACTTCTCCTCCACGAAGTCCACCCATTCCCAGCAGGATCAGGACTCCCCCGAACCACTGGCTTTCAAGCCGAGTCATCTGTGAAATAAGACGTACTCCTTGCTCCACACAACGCGCCATTTAAATACACACCCATAACACCCCAGTCACGACTTGCGTTCTATAGATGAAGCAATGAGGCCTAAAGAGACAAAGATTTACTCCCAGTCCTGAAGTGACTCAGTGGCAGAGCCTCAAACAAAGAGCCAGGGGGAAAAAAAAATATTCTGCACAAACAACAGTTCATTATACGGCCAAGTTCTCTTTTTGATATTTCACAGTCGGTATTCAGTGCTCTACGAAAAGATGATAAAAAGAATTACTGATGGTTGCTTTCTCTTTCTCTCCTTCGCCCTCTCCTGGAAAACGCAACTTAGATTTTTCATGGTCCATAAAATCTGTCTCAGTTGAACAAGTACATTTCCACATAAGGAACCATCTCGTGCACGCTTTGCTGACGGAAACTGCATCGTTGATAACTGATTATGTGCCAATCAGAGTACCATGGTTTGCTGGTCTGCAGAAGACAGGCATGTTTGTGAGCCTTATTATACGTGAGTCCCAAAACTATTTATTTCAAAACAAGTTTCAAGAGGTGGAATGCCCGTCTGCAAACTTTGGAGAAGCTTGCTAATTTCTGTTTCAGAAAAAAAGAGAGGAAATGATGCCCTGCTTGGTTGTTCTGCTCATTCAGAAACATTGAAAACATAGAAGAATGATGAAAAAAATGGACAGAGAACATAGAGGAGATGAGCACATATAAAGATTAATTTTGCATCCTATCTGTGGGCATGAATAGACAGAAAAGGAATTGGGGCTGCTGGCGGAACACAGAACGAGCGTGACTATCTCGGTGAGCTGCGCTGCAAAACCCGAAACAGGGCCAGGATGTTGCAGCAAAGTTTTCCAAACCGGATCGGCAAACTAATTTTGCAAGCGCTAGATAAGCCTCGGTCATATTTGTTTAGGTGGGTGAATCTCTTTGATGCTGTCCAAAGGTGACACATCACAGGAGGAGGATGCTTTGAAGTTATGGGACAGTTACTCACAGGAATTGGACTCAGAACTTGGACCCGGCATGTTCTTTGCTAAACTCAGCCATACCACTCAGCCTTAAAGGTCTAACATAGCCAAACAGCCACCCAGACCCTCTGTAATTCCTTTACTTTCAGGAAAAAAGGAAAGATGCCCTTCGGAGCAGGAGATTAACTCACTAAACCGAGTGTCTAAGAGTAATTCCCCAACTCTTAACAAGCGCAATAACCCCTTCTTCCACCGTGCTTCCTTCATTGTCTAAGTTGACAAGTTCTCGGTGCAGGGATTTACCACAGATTTCCATGGTTTTACTTCATATAGAGCCACGACTTCATGCGACTTTGGAGCCTTTTCCATCCTCTCCGTAATCAGGTGAATTTGTTACGTTAGACTATTGATGTCTTAGTCAGAAGCTAAGTTCTACACCTTTTGCTCATATCTGAGCTAAAGTTGATGTGCACAGCATTTATTGACTATAGAATCTCTTTTTAAATACGTTTATTAATGGCTGATCCCCACGTGAGTGCTAGGCACTTTTGTGCTGGTCCTTTCACGCTTGCATTCATTTAGCCGGGGCCAGAGATTAATTTCCTTTGCATTATCATTGCAGTGGTGACCTGTAGTAAATGCTGAGTTATGGCCAAACTTATCACAAGATACTGTTGCTGTTCATCACACCTAGCAATAATTCTCATTTTTACCCAATAGCTCAAAATGGAGAAGCAGCGAGATTCCTACAGTAAATCTTGCGAGATATTGTCTGTTAACGTTTAATGCATGTCACCATGGTAGAGTAAATAATTCCTTCAGTAAAACACCTAGAACTTACCCCATTTTATTATTCTTCGAACGCTGGCAAAGACAACATCAAAACTGACAAAACCCAACTTGTATGTTAAACAATATCACTGAGATCTTAAAGAAGTCGTGATTCTGTCAAATTAACGTTCTCCATCGCACATGCACGAACACTGAGTGACGTTCAGCCAGAAAATGCGCATTACTCAGCGTTGGAGACGTACGAATCACCGTACTGGTTCACACTAATAGTTTTCGGTGATGCGTTTAAGGGTTTTTTACACGCTGGCAGGGGAAAAGAAGCTGCAACAGGAAGCATGACTCAGCCTCTTGTGTAAGCTGTCAAGCGACAGAAAGCGGAAATAATTTGAAGGCCGTGCCGGAACCATGGACTCGCCCTCCCGAGCAGGATGTCCCGGCCACAGCCTGAGCTACTCCCCCCGTTCCTCCTGCTCCCCAACCCTGGGGCTCGGCTCCCCGTGGCCCCCGCTCCATGACACAGAATTTAGGAGTCCAGGTCTCTCCTTTTAAGGGTTGGACTCGATCATCTTAAGGGGCTTTTCCAACCTTGATGATTCTACGATTCTAAGCGGATACGAGAATGGAACCCAGCATTTTCAGGAATTCCTGGGCTAGACTGTTACGGGATCCCGCTCTCTTCTCCCTGATCCCGCTCTCCTCTCCCCGGGAATGCCATTTTAAACGTCTGCCTTTTTCAAGGGTGCCAGTGCTGCCCCCCCCTTTTTGTTTTTTCTGGAACCCATCTTCCCTGGGGGTGTGCATTCTCCTCACGCAGTCGCCTGCACCGTCTAATGCTGTATACTGCAATGAAAATTTTCACAATCGGAAAGTTATCATTTTAATGACTTTAGAGAGCATAATAGGTATCATAACACATGCTTTAAATAGCTGTTTTGGGGAGATATGGGCTCATTATTTTCACTTTAGAATCAAATTACCCCCTCCCAAATAAAACAATACAATTTTAGTAATTATTTGCTTCTATAACAACTTTTCCATAACGTTTTCATATTTGCATGTTTTTTTTTTTTAAAAAAGAAAACCCCACATTTGTAGAGATGTACCAAATGATTTATACCGAGCTATACCCTCGACACAAAAGCTTACAAAACTCCCTACAGGCTCTGCTTCCCGGTCCAGTGGAAGTGACCGGTTCTGCCTCTGAAAGGCAAGAAGAGATGCTGTTTAGGCAGAAAATCCAAATCAAGCCGCTTCTTTGGTCTGCTCCCCTCGCATTTCCACACCACCAGAACTGCCATTCTCTTCTAGCACCCATCTACGTACCCACTGCCTACGAATTTGGGTAATCCCCGTTTGACCGTCCAGTACTGTTTGCCTCTGCAACCTCCTGCGACGGCAAGTAGCAGAAAACCACAGCCCTCTGAGGACGGTACTATTAGCTGGTTTAAATCAATCTCCTAATTTTATACCGTGCTGAAGTTACGCCCTAAGCATCCAGATTTTAAGATGACTTGCCGTGAGCTCCGTGTCAATCAATTGAGGTAGGGCATTAGCAGATTCAAGCATTTACTTCACCAAATCAATTATGCTGCTTTCTTTTAATCATACCCAATGAGACAAATACCCTGCAAGCATTTTAAAAATGAACTATTGCTTCTTACCTTATTTCAGGTGGAAAAATGAAAACCAATGGGAATGCGTATGACCGGAACTCACGTATGATGCAAACACAAACTGCAACCAAAGCATGACTGGAAAGGTTTGAGGGAAAAATACCAGCCCGAAAAAGGAGCATCGACATGGAATTCAGTAATTTAAGTCACGCAAAATGGCTATTTTACAGGTAAAGTGAGGCTACCAAGGGCAAGAGGGAACAGCACATGACGGAACCAAACCAAGCGTCAAAATCATGCTCTGGCACATACTGATGATGTGCGTCTTTCTTTTCTTTGGGTCTTTGTTCCTTTAAAAAACAGGGGATAAACATTGATTGCGCCAAACGCACACAAAATGACTATGCTGTGTGCTACTTTTAGCCAAATTGCATCTTCTCGGTATAGTACTCCAGCAAGTTACCATCCCGTATTTGAACATATGCTCGCTTCATTAGCACTTACACTTACGTGGGAACACAATTTCTGTGAATATTGCAAAAGATGGATGCCAATATAGATGGAAATACTAATACCCTGCAGTGACAAATCACCGTTTTATTTTAATTTCAGAGCTCTCTATGATAGATTGAAATAATCCAGTTTTTCATGAATGATACCCAGGCACATCCAGATCTAATCATTATAATTGGTAATAATATTTTTGTTGGAAGAATGGGTTAAGACTGATCAATAAAAATCCTTATGGTAGGCAGCATACAAACAAAACAGCAGCAGTAGCCAACTCCCGTCTTAAAGAGCTTATGACCCAAGTATGAAAATGGCAGTGAGAGATCCAAAAGTAGAACCTAAAAATAGGGGGGATGTAGTCCCAAAACCAGAGCAAGATGGACCCTGCCCAGTATCCTGCAGCAAGACCCCTGGAAGGGAATGAAACCCCCACAAGGCTGGCACCTTACAAAATGCTACTGCTTTCAAAGCTAAACGTTTGGGAAGAGACATGACTCCCTGTGCTTAATATCATAAAGCCCACCAACGGAACACCGAGGCAGCCAGAACCGTGGCAAATTTATCAGTTATAAACCTCAATACAGAAGTGCTCAGAATGCATATGGAGAACTGGACTTTCCCAAGATAAGAAAAGGAAACGGAAAAAAGAATGACTCTAGGCAATTGAAAAGGACATCAGTGGAAAGTTTTCCCAAGAAATGAAAGTTATCCAAATAAAGCATCCATCTCAAAACCACCAAAACAGGAAAAAAAAGCAGTCAAGCTGAGATGAATTCAAGAGGTATCACCCGGCCTGCAAACTTGTATTCCTTCCCAGGAAAAAAATCACAGGTGGAAAACCTCTTATAGCTCTAACTGAAAGCCAAAGGCTCCTCAAGTTACGCATTTCTGAAAGCCGTGCCTGAAGTGCTTTCTGTTTGCTTCCGACCCCATAATGCAACTTCCAGTCCTCGCGTAAGCTGCCTAATCCTTTAGCAGTTACGGCTACAAGTTGCCAATATAATTTTATGTTTGATCCCCCCGCTCTCAAAACGTGCTGCTGTGCAACTCCAAATGAACTCTGTTAGCACTGACCATGAAATCACTTGCTGTGATTTGTTTGCATATATATTGAAAAATCAAGTGATGTTAGCGCAGATTTGCGAAGAAGGGGTGCGGGGAGAGAAAGGAAAAAGTCTCGGTTGTCTACGGTCCACGAACTGAACAACCTGCAGAGGGTTCTTGTACTTTCTCCGTACCTTGTACCTATTTCTGGCTCACATGGTAATACCTAGTAAAGCCAGGTCAACTTTGAGTCAACGCACCAGCGAGTTTATTACAGGCATAAACATAACGGTCAGAGAATAGGTCAAAGAAATGTAAGGAATGGCACCGCCTATTTCAGTCTAAATCCGCAAAGGACACACAAGAAGCTGATGCTTTTGTGCCTGACCCTTCGTTAAACATCATCCCTTGCACTCACAAGGTGTTTTTATATACAAAGGGCCTGGCTGATTGCTGGTGTAAATCAGCGTAGCTACACTGACTTGTGCGGGACGATGCCAACCGAGATCCTGGCACAAACATCATAATACGAGGCCAGGAATGACAAACGCTAAGGAGAACAAAAGAATTCAATCCAGGAGAAAATGAGAAATCAGTATTCTTCATTATGAGCACCGCTTGCCTCCACCAGCTGATCGTTCCAAAGCGATGGAGAATAAATTCTGGTCCCAGGAGTTCTGCTGTATTATAAATCCAGACTGATAACGCCACTGCACCCGGCAGTGTTGATTTTATATTTAGGAGGGGCCCTAGCAAAGGACTGAAACGGCAGGACTTGGTCCCAGCGCTACGGCCCAAGTTTATGACGAAGCTCGGACTCTCAAAAGCGCTTACACGGTTTGTCCCCTCTGAGTCACTAAACTGCTGCTGCGGGTAATAATTACGAGGAGGAAGAGGAGGCACGGAGCAAGTTGCAAATACCGAATCAACGCAGCAGAGTCGTCGTGAGATCTTGTACGTGCTGCGGTGCTCTAGATGGCATTTCCGCTGCCTTCTTTCCTGTGCTCCCCCTGATGCGTACCCTCCGCTCAGAATTCAAGAGCACTGTAGCTGTGAAGGTTAATAATTGACAATGGACAGTAAAGAGTATCTTAGCCATCAAGTTGAAAGTCAATGATCCTAAACGCATAATTGTCCAGTACAGCTATATTTGTTTCAGGTATACTGCAGAACGTTTTCTCATGCCCAAGATATTACTCTCCTGTGATCGCAGGAATATCTGCGCCAGATCAGCCTACAAATGCTTCTTGAGGAAATTGGGTTTCTCCGCTCTATTAGGAGCATTTCATTTTTATGATTAAAATCAGAAAACAATATTCTTCCCAGTTAAAGTGAAATATGCAAAATACAACTTTCCTATAACTAGGTTTCCAAATACTTATCTAAAGTGCTCTGAAAAGGCATTAATAAACAGGGATGAAAAATGAAAACTGCACAGCTAACCTGTTTCATAAACTATATTTGCTGTGAGTTATGGACAACATGCTTTAGGGAAATAATAATAATAGTTTACACTGCTTTACAGCACCTTTCTGTTGACAGACTTCCATAAATAAAATACTGAGCTTTAATCAGAAAGGAAGGCATCAGTTTCTCCATTACACAAAATTAGGTAAATCAAGGCAAAGACTAATAACCAGCCAACGGTTAAAACCCCAGCAGACAAATTTCTGCACGGACCCTTACTGACTGAAGTACTTTGATGCGTGCCATCTCCAACCCAAAGGAACATCAGATTACAGCTCAGATTAAGCCTATACTCATGCGGTTGGAGCTCGCGTGCTTTGGAGACGCGTTTTCGTTGTACTGGGATGGGTTGGTGTTTCGTGGATAGACACAGAGAAGTCTGAACGGATAGACGGAAGAATCAAGAGTGTCTCTCATTCCAGAAAGCACACCATTTTGGAAGACCTCTAGAGCAAAACAAGGAAGGACTTCCGAGAGATCCTAAAGGTGTTTAGCCAACCGGTTCCTGCCATCATGATAAAAATCAGGTACCAAAATACTCATGATTGTCTGGACCGAAAATGATTTAACCGAACGTCATACAGGTAGGCTTGGGCTGTATGAAGTCCCTGAGGCACCACATTGCCAGCTGGACCGATCTCTGTTTGCGTCTAGGCAGCTAAGTCAGCTAATAGTCAAAATTTTGTGTGGTTGGTGACTCATAGAGCACACTGTGGGGAAGTAAAATTATGTTTTCACTCTGGTATGTGACCTCAGATCATACAATGGAAGAAAAAACATCCAAAAGTCAAAGTATGTACAAAACCATAATGCAACAGAAAAATGGAAGTAACCGAGAGGCCTTTTCTTCAACACAACCAAAACCCCCTAGGTTCCAAGGCTTTGCATCTTCCAGCTCATAAAAAGGGGGAGAGCAGCAGGCTTTTGCAGGTTACAAAGGTCTAAAAATGTGCCACTTTGCTTGTGATGAAGGACAGCTGAGAAGAAAGGAGTACAGTTGAATTTTGATTAAAAAAAAAATAATGAAAGTTCTTAAGGCAAAAAGGAAAAAAAAAAAAAAAAGAAAGGAGGGGGGATTACTTGGCATACAGGGGTATGCAGGAAGCTCTGAAAGACCAGAATAATGCACCATCAAAACACAACCATTTTAAAAGAGTACCTTTTCTTCCCTGCTCAGGTTGTCGTCTTTTGTTCCATCTCATTTCAGTGACCATCAATACATCTGTCTTTTCCCTTCTCAGCTGGATGTGGTTGACAGTAATCCAATTGGATATAAGCCCAGATGCATTTCTTTCTTCCTTCTTTGTAATCTGTATAAAAAACAAAATCCACAAAAGACTAGCATTACTTACAATTCAAAGTCAACCTCTATTTCAAACTAAGCCCCCACCCTAGCAGCAAGAAAAAAGTCACAGGAAATTACAGAAATTAAGCTGATAAAAATTATTTCCTTTCCTCTCAATGCCTGTACTCTTTTAGCATAGCAGGGCAACCTGACTCTGATAATCTAATCCACTAAATATAATGCATAAAAGAGTTCTGAGCCATCTTTAATTAGCTAATAACACAGAACCCTACAGTAACAGGATGGCCAGCTTCATGGAATCATACGGAACGGTCAAGGCTGGAAGGGCCCTATTGGAGATGGCCTAGTCCAACCCCCTGCTCAAAAGCGGGGCCAACTACAGCAGAGTGCTCGCAATCTCATCTCTTCGGGCTTTGAATACAGCATCACAGAATTAGAAAATCATTAAGGTTGGAAAAGACCTCTAAGATCATCAAGTCCAATCGTCAACCCAACACGACCGTGCCTACGAACATCTCCAAGGATGGAGACTCCACAGAACCACTCCGGGCAACCTCTTCCAGTTTTTGACCACCCGCACAGGAAAAAAAAAAAAAAAAGGCTTCTGTTGCCAGAAGTAAGAAGCTTCCAGTTTCCATCATGGTGGGAGTCTCCACGTCTCAACTGGTTAAGCAAGATTCTGCCTGCACAGCTGGGGATTCAGGCAAGTCTTGAAGGGCGAGGTCTCAAAGATCTGATTACTCTCTTTCCCATCATCTCTGATGCAGCACAGCCCGCTGAGCTCCTCCTGCGGCTCCTTTCCGTGGCAAAATGGACCCTCCACTACTGCGCACCTCCTGCGGGCATGGAGATCATCTCCGCCCCGTCCCAGCCCCAGCGTGGGGCACCAGGCGCTCCCCGCGGCCCAACTGCCTCCTCCCACAGCGGCTCAAGGTCTTTGATGATAAGGAACAGCTCCAGACCATGCTGGTGTCGCCACGGCTGCTGAGCACACGGCTGCAGTCCTCAGCAGAGATCCGGTCCCCTTCCGCGTGCCCTTCTCCACGAACCGTTGCGCGAAGGGCTACGTCTTTTGGCGGCTTCAGTTGCACAAAGCGCAGCATTTAGGACTCTCCTTCCTACTTGCTGAAAGGGAGCGTGACCCCACCGTTGACCCTCAGTTTTTGATTAACCGCTTTTGCAAATCTTTCTTGCTAATAACGGTATTTCTTTGTCAGAGAGAGGGAACTTCAGTGGTGCAGTTTTAGAAAAGGAGAAAGGACATGCAAATGAAGTGGACCCCTGAGAGAAACTTTCTAAGTTGCTGTACGATTTCAGCCCTGCTGCAGACACTCTGAAGGCATACTGAACCCTCTGGGGGCAAAGGCCACCACGCTGTTCTTGATTGCCTCCTGAGAGCGCTCCTAAAATTCAGTAGCTGCCTTGCCGGTTCAATACGGCCACGCTTTGGTGCCTAGGAAAGTATTGTCGAGGATCCCACCCCCTCTTTCTTTTTGGATAAATGATAGCCACTAAGTCTGCAGAGAAAAAGGCTGAAAACATAATTTAAGTGTACCTTAAGTCTCAAAACCCAACATGCTCCCCCCCCTGCTCCCTTCTGTTTCAGCACACCCGATTCCAGATTCGTGGGTATTCAGAACTGCTAATGCCGCTGGATGCTTTTCAGCTCCGGGTAACGGGGTTGACACATTCCTACTAGATTTTAATAACAACTGGCCACATCTGCACCCGCGGGAACTCAGCAGGGGCCGAAGGCCGGACACAGAGACAAGAACCAGCCCGTGAGAAACGGCCAGCCAGGCAGCACCTTCCAGATTTATCTGAGCATCTGCTGGCACCGCGGAGCAGCGGAAGCGCCTTGCTGCCGCAGAGAGCAATCTCCGCAGCCGGCGTGCTGCGTAACACCCGCAGAGCCGCGGGCACCGGGTAAACACGGGATCCTCGCCTTCTGGAATTGTTGGCATTTTGTTTTCCTCAAGCCTAGGTCAGTCGGCACTAACGTGAATGCAGTGAGAGAGGATTTAAAATCTCTGGCTCAGCCTTCTGTCAATTTAATCTACCCTGTTCGTGTATCTGTGTGCAGGACATTCCCCTGGTCTCACCAACACCAGTTAGTGCACGAGTTTTTCACACACACCTCCTCCTCTAGCGTCGCTGTTACAAAATGCAGTATTTTGTGCTCTTCAGAGCCAGTTAGCGGCAATCCTTGTTTCATAAGCTTGGGCAGAGAGATCGACATTTGTTGAATATATTCCTCTTCGGGAGATCGAGTTGACTGAGGTTTCCAGCTCTTCCTTTGCTAATTCAGTCTCATTTGAATTCACCCTGAAAGAAGGGAGGCTAGAAAGCTCTCAGCAGAAAAGTTTAAGATGACAAAATGGTCTTAGGTAAAAAGGAACAACTTGAGAAAAGCTTAGAAAACATCATTCGAACCTCCATTTCTCCCACAGGTACCCTCTCAAGACTTGAAAGAAATCAAACAATTGCTCTAGACGCTATATTCTCACTCATACAAGAGATATAAGTAGTTATCCATCATCAGTTCATCAGTGTTGCCTCCAACACGGGGTTCGGTCGGTGCGTGTTCTTGCTTAGGGCCTCAGGATATCACAGCTCTAACAGAGCTCGTTGCTAACAGCAAACAAACTGGGAAATGCAACCATTAGGATTTCATAACCTA
>KL254623.1:21926-49071 GCA_000699545.1 Podiceps cristatus | reverse complement strand
AAGAAATTTTATTTCCCAATTTTCCGCTGTCCTCTCGTAGCCACTAATGCCTGTGGACTACCAACTACACAATAAAGTCCCCTCATTTTCCACCTTGACCTTTATCTCCCTCTTGACAACATTTAAAACAAACTATTTTAATCACAGATGGTAAAAACCCAAACTGACTATTTATGAAGCAGGCTTTTTCCCCCTCTCCTGTTGCCTCCTTTGCTCCACTTAATCACCATGGTCATTAATTTTAAATCGCACTAATTGCCATCTTTTGGCCTTTCAAAGCACATCTCACCCACCTGCACTGGCAAGACCTAAACACAGAAAAAACAGGGTTTAAGTCTTGTCAAAGCCAGGGAGGATGACAAGGGAGAATGTGCGAAGATACACCCAAGCTGGTGCAGAGGAGGTGTAAAAGACACCATCTGGATACCCCACATCACAGGGCGGACTTGCTCAAAATTAGGATAGACGTTGAGGTGGTAATATTACTACCCTCCTTCAGTCACAGTTATTTTAAATTTAGTGCTTTAGTGAGCTATTAAAATGGCTATATCGGGTCAAAGGGTCCAGCCAGCTCGGTATTAGCACGGCACGTCGGGACAGCAGTACAAGAAACGGCACACGAAGCCAAGCTTCTCCATGCACACTCTCTCTCTGAGCCACCACCAACAGGGCCTTCAGGATACGGCACTGCCATACCCTATTAGATATCCCACTTAATAAGCAGCCGCTTCGAAGCTCTTCTAAAGACCCCCTGCAGAAAAGAGCATTTGCTTTCACCATTCTGCTAATCTTCTGGAAATCCGTGTATTTCCACAAGGCAGCCTGAACGAAGAAAATCCACCAGCTACTTCTCGACGGAGAAAAACGTGCTAAAATAAAGCCATGACACAAAGTTAGAGACCAATAGGGGTTAACAGGCCGGTAAGGTCCCATCTCTGTTATTCTTATTCAAGGATAATTGAGCCTAACGTATTTCAAGACAAAAGCCCCTGCCCAAAGTCAGCCGGACCCTGGCTTGTGCTAAATTAATAGAAATTAAGACAAAAAGGAATTATTAGCTCCCCTAGTGTGACATGCTGTGGAGATGCTCAGTACTGAGGCCACGCCAAACAAATCCATTCTCAGGCTCAGAAGTCAAACCAAAACCAAAATGGACTTTTACCGTTGTCTTTGTGTTAAAGTTTCTTTTTCATCTTTGGTCATTTCTTTATGTCAATTAGTTCCAAAAGAGGGAAGAGGTGGAAACTGCAGCATCTTCTGACAAAATCTGTCTACTGTTAAATTTACAGCTCAGTTTTATACACCTCAAAAATTCTCACACTTCAAATAAGCCAAGGACAAACTTGAATATCTGAAATGAACCTCCAAACCTTTTGAATTTTCCCCAGCATATGCAAGGAAGGCAGCTGCCAATCTCAGTATACATCTAGTTAGACTGCAATTCAGAAATATATAGTAACTATTTTATAACAGAGCCTTGCTATGATTCAACTTAGGCTTGCGTTTCCATACTCTATGACTAAATATTGGTTACACAAGAATTTTGGCCCGGTTTTTCCAACGCTGATGATGGCATCTATTTGCTCGATGAACTAATAGTGACACTGATTTGTCTTTCGTTTCCGCATCGCATCTGTTTAAACCGCTGAACATTCATTTGCAATCCTGCTTGCAGAAGCTGAGTGTGTTTGCAAAGCACCTAGTCCTGCTTCCTCTTACACCCCGGAATCAGTGAAGTTTTGCCACGGAAAAAGCAATGCATGATGCCAGCCAGGCCATTTGTCTTTGGGACGAGAGAGAGACTCCGCAGTCCTGACCAATTTTTGGTCTTAAGACCTCCCGGGGCACGCAGCCACTCCAGGCGCACATCTAAACCGTGGTGCTAATCCCAAACACGAGTATGAGCGATTGCTTTTTCCGCAAAACAGCTCCCCGTGCCCCATGAGCTCCTACCGTCCAGGGAAAGCTGCGTCTTCGCTGCCTTAATTGGAGGAGTACGGAGCTGAGGCTGCATTTCTCTCTGCAGGTGGCTGCATTGAACTGAAGCAGACCTGGGATCTCGTGAACGCTTCCCTTTTCGAACACAAAAACACTGATTTGTTGAACCACTACCAAACCGTATTTGCAAGCTGGAAACAGAACAGAAAAGAGTAAAAATAAAACAAGTTAAGCAGGCTTAGGCGTCACAGCTTTGTTGCAAAGCCTTTTCTAGTTAAATTAAAGCTCAGCTGAAGGAACGATGCAGCCTTTCTCCTTGTGTTTCTCTGCACAGGGCACCGCTACAAATAAACATTGAAGAAACAATCTTTTTCCCTCTCTCTGCCTTCCTACCACTGTGATTTACAAGGCAAAATTAAAAATAAACACATCCCGGTGCTTGGGGTTTTACATCTTGGGTCACTGATTTATAAAAGCTGCCAGTGAATTTTAAATGATTCGTTTTGATTTAGAAATTGTTGCTTGAAAGTTGCATTTATCTGGAATATTCAGCTGTATTGCACATCACTGAAAATCGGATTTATGGATTGCAAAACATATGCAGATAGACTACAAAACGTATTTATAGATCACTCCCCCTAATAATAATATATGCAGGTCACCCACCCAGAAGATATGCACGTATTCATACACATGTGTAAATGCGTATATGTGCATATATATCTCCCATACTGATATTAAAACCTTCTCTCCCTAATCACATTTTTGATGCTACGATCAGGTACCATGTCAATAGATAACGAGAGGCTGTGTGATGCTTTCCTTCCACCCCCTCATCTTATCATTCCTCCTAACACACATAAAATTCAGCTTTAAGCTCTATTTCCAGCTCCCCGGGTGCCTCTTTCTCCTGCTGCTGCTGTCAAAGGCGGAGAGGCTGGAATTGCAGGATTGCAAAACCGGGCGAAGGGATTGGATCCTTCATCCCATCCCTTCGGTGAGGGTCTGGGATTGTTTCTCTTGTCCTCTGTCCCCACCAAGAAACTAGAGATTAAGTGGAACCATAGGGGCAGAGCTTTCCTTAAAATGGAAAGGAAAAGACCCGCTTTTCCTTCAACTCGTACAACGAACACTGGAAGAAACGGAGGAAGGCCCGATCCTTCACAGGGAAATGGAAGAACTTACAGAGGAAAACGTTTCCCAGCAGCTTCATTTTCTTTTCCCAATTCCAGTTCTTTAAAAGCCAACAATTCCCGATCTTTCATATACAAAGCACATCATCTGCTAATGGCATCACACAATGCCTCATCACCCACTGATTTTTATTAAATAAGCCCAATGGTTGTAAGAAGTTGGGTCCTATTGCGTGAGACGCTCTCAGAAGCTCTGCCCATACGGCAGCCTTTCCCACCAAATGCTCGCAATCTCAACAACCACCTTTTGCAGGTAGCGGAGCGTGGGGAGCAACGAGATGGTTGAGAAACGCATGAAGTAGATATACACGCTATTTTAGTCAGCCATTAGCACTAATCATGGGTTTCCTCACCTGCTTATCTATTTCCAGCTTGAAGCGTGTTCTGCTCTTCGTGCCACTGGACAGGGGACATGGGTCAATATCCGATACAGAGGCTCATCATGACCTTCATAACTTCAACCACATAAATCCACGTACTCACTCCTCCGTTCACACTTGCCCCTGCGTCCTCCTGCCTGACGGCCACAGCCGGACCAACTGTGCAGAGCAGCTCACTAGCAAAGCCACTCCGGAGGCAGTATCCCCGGTCCCTGGGCAGCCAGCGTCCCTTCTGCCCGCTGCCTACAGAGGTGTTCTTGGGCGGTTGTGACTTTTTCCACTCAGCAGCGACTGAATTGATGTCTCTTGTCCACCCCCTGGAGATGTTCTGAGGCTTCATTGATTCCTCCTGTGGAGGAATTGCCAGACAAAAGGCAGAGAGAGATGTGAAAATGGGGTGTTTAGAGCATCTTGTCTTTGTGCATCGGACCGGAGCAAACAACCCGGGAAACACGATTTTGTAATTCACCCCTACGCTGGCTCCTCCATGCAGGGGTTAACTTCACCCTCTGCTCATGATTAAAAAATACCTGTCCTAGTCATTTGCCATGACTTATAGGCTGAAGAGGTGGCATATACTGTGCTAGCAGCACTTTTTGAGCTGATTAAGTTTGCCTATCAACTTCACGTACAGTGAGGTCTGCTGCCAGCTGGTTGTTCTTACAGGTTAAACATTATACTCTCTATCAAACCCCAGGCAGACCTGCATTAGAGTTTCCCCCCTCCTTCCCCAAAGGCCATCGAGAACCCCAGGTAGCTGGGGCTGGACAGGAAAGAGAGGAAGACCCTCTTAATGTCAAATACGGGAACAGATCAGAAGTAGATCCACCATGAGTCTACCTTACCGATCCAGCCTCAAGCTCCTCCCAGCTGCTGAAGGCTTTACCTTGATCTGCTAAGCTAAGGAGGAGGTTTCATTGTCCTCGCTCCAGAGGCGTGACAGGGAAGCACAGATTCGCATCCACCGTTCAGTTCCTAAATAGTACAGGGCCTGTGATTTTAAGGATGAGTCAGCAGGGCACAATGTGCTCCCGTCCCCTACAAAGGGAGGAATTTGTAGGATTGAAATGTGATTCATTCTTTTTCTAGGTGAAAGATGAGGTTTACCCACGGCTAAGACGTGGTAGTTCTCAATGCTGTCTTTCATAGAATCATAGACTTATAGAATAGTTTGGGTTGGAAGGGACCCCCAGAGCCCATCCCGTCCCACCCCTGCAGTGAGCAGGGACACCATTACCCAGAGCAGGTGCTCACAGCCCCGTCCAACCTGGGCTGGAATGTTTCCAGGGATGGGGCCTCCACCCCCTCTCTGGGCAACCCCTTCCAGTGCTTCACCACCCTCATCGTAAAGAATTTCTTCCTTATATCCAGCCTAAACCTCCCCCGTTTCAGTTTAAAACCATCACCCCGTGTCCTGTCTTAACAGAGGTCTTGCAGTTTACTTCACACCTGAGCCCTGAAAGTGCTAAAGAAGCCGGGTACCATGGGAAAGCCTTTGACAACCTGATGCCAAACTGCTCTGACTCCAAACCCAGAAGTTTGCACGGACCACACAACAATCCTGCCCTACTGATCTGCACCGTCTTCTCTTCCATCACAGTTGGGCAAAAGGGATGGAGGACATCGCAAATTCCCTTCTTCACAGCGGCGTCAATGACTGAAGAGATTGCAGGGCTAACAGAGAACTGGAAGTAGTATCTCTCCCTCCCCGCGGAGATCCTTCCAGCGTCCCAGAGGAGAAAGTGCATACACGGAGGCAAGGAAGGTGAAAGCAAACACTCGGGAGAGTTCTTTGCTCAACTTTCTGTACAACAAATGCCCTACGTACAGCACGTTCAGAGAGCATTCATAGGTAGAAGGCAGGTTTATGAAGACACTCTATAGAACTACAATGTTGAGCAGAGATAAATAACAATAATAAAAATATAATATATGTGAATCCAATATCTGACTTAAATCAGGATAATTAAAAGCCACATATTTCAGCTGCCAAAAGTGGCAATTCAAGTCATACTGCAACTTTACGGACACACTTCCATTAAGACCATCAGTTATGAGTAATATAATTTCCTCTTCACTGAGCATTGCTTACCTAATTTCACCTTTTCCTTAATAATATACATTACTTAATTCTCCAAACAGCTGTGTAATTTAACTAGGCGTGGTAAAAATCCACTGATTAGCCTGCCTGCAATTCCGAACATGCCAAGCAATATAGAGAATAAGATTCTTCAAAAAAGGTTTCAAATTTAGGACAGCAGTGGGATTTGGGGCAACGGTCTAAAAGGTGCAATTATGATAATATGCTAGGAAGGCAAAAGATTAAGCTTTTAACTATTCTGTAACATTTTTTATATTTTATTGCCAATAATTACATAGGTTTCTTTTCTATTTTCATTGCCTCAACATCTCCCAGGTTAATTATGTTGTCAAGACCATGTCAAAAAGCCACCGCTAAAATTATGATTCTCATTACATGACGATCTAATCAATTTTGTGTGGTAATTTTGGTCCAACCTACTCTACCAACACACATACCCTGTACATGGAAAAATCTATTTCTCTGTCACACTATATTATACTGTTGTTCTTGTGCCACTACAGCGAAGAGCCTGTCAGCACTTCTGCTACAACCTCTTCTATCCAAGGTTTATAATACAGTCATTAAAAAAAAAATAAAAATAATTTCTGGCTGACACTTGACAGGCATTTTCATTATGGAGGCCAATGGTATTCATTTAGAATTTTGGTTCCATTTGACTAGAGAATCTCAAGTCTTACCTGTTATCCAAAGAGCTCTTAAAACTAGGGATTGAGCCAAGAACCAGAACCACAAATCTAAACCACTCTCGAAAAAGAAAAACCACCTTGCTTGATAGTTAGCTCTGCAGATGAGGGCAACGCTGCCTCTGCTCTGCCTAGCGCTGAACTAAGGCTTAGCTTTCGCGGAGCTGAATGACACGGCATCAACCACACACCCAATTATCGGAGGATCCACACCCTAACACACGTCGCAAGACGAGATACAAACAAACCCCCCTGAAAACATCCCGAACAAGCGGTTAAAATGACCGTGCGCCGTGTGAAGCCCTTGGTCTTATTGTTGATAAAGATCCACACCTGCTTAACTGTACGTATACAGGATGCTCTATATAGGGAATAACCACTCGTAAACACTTCTGATGTTCAGCCATAGGCGAAAACATGAAATAAAAGGCCAGAAGCAAGTGGGAGAGCCTAGAGATGGCCAGCCCTAAAGAGAAAATGCAAAAGGAACTTTTCATACTTTCTCAATGCCGCCGTTAACTAGAGAATCTCAGTCCTGCCTGCATGCCCACATCTCATGTTTGCTTCCTACAAACATTTCAGTGGTTGGCTTTTCACTGCCAAAAACGTCTCAGGGAGGGGAATTTTAAAATGGCATATGTGAATATGCATAGCGGCAATGTTTTAAAACATATCTGCGCTGAATTTTTTGCTGCAGAACAGCTTGCATGATCAGTAGTCAAAAATAATGCTGAGTGGTTTACCAGGCTTCTCACGGAATGAATGACGGTGCTTGTGCCACAGCCCTCCAGCTCCTAGAGTGAGCAAGAAAGGTGGAAGTAAATAATCCACTGGAAAAAAAAAACCCTGAAATGTGCTCATAAAATGTAGCTGCTCCTAGCAGTAGCGAGGCTGAATTACATTCCTATGCAAAGGCCAAAACAAGGCCAACAGCGTTACTCCAAGATCCAAGCAGCGCGGAGAGCTCAGCAAATTGCACAGAGAATCTGTTCCACTTCAGCTGAATTATTCAGCACAAAAATATTTTCCAAGGCGCAATTACCTTGGCACACTTTGTTCAAAGAGGGGTACAGGTGGAAAAGGTATTAAAATCCTAATCTCTTTGATCACAATGTGCTAGTCTCTCGCAATCCCTAAACAGCATACCTAACAACTTCAAACACGGGGGATTTCAAAGTAGAAATCAATATATATACAAATAAGAAATCAAGCAGTACCATTAAAAAAGATGGGTCAGATCTGCTCAGAGCAGCCTAGTGCAAACGAATTCAGCAGAAGTATCAAAGCACGTATTAGCCAAAGATCAGGCACAAATAGTGAGTTCTACTGCTGGAAGATACAGATTTTAAATGGGCTTTGCATCTAATAACACAGTTGAACTCTCATATGAAAACAAAAGCATTCCCTCCTCGTACTACACAGGATCATAAAAAAGCAGGTTTATTCAATATCTGCTCTGAATTCTCTCAAACTGCATATAGATTTATGTAAAAAAATAGAAAAACTGGTCACTGGGAAAAGTAAAAACTAATTTCCAGTTCATTTTTAAGTCCTGCGTAGGCTGTGGGCTAAGAGCAGCAGAGGGATCCACTAGGACACGCCAGACATCTACCCCGAGCGGTGCGACGCTCTGCAGAGGCTCGCTTACAGAAAGCCAGTTCACGCGCCCCAGCAGCATGGGCAAGCTCACACCCCGCCTAAAAGCCAGTTAAACCCCCGTTCTGCAAAAGGCTGAAATTCGGGTCTTCCATGGGTCAGTAGCAGGCAGAGATTTAAAGGTGTAGACAAGCAGCAGCCAGCAGTGTGCCCAGGTGGCCAAGAAGGCCAACGGCATCCTGGCTTGTATCAGCCATGGTGTGGCCAGCAGGACTGGGACAGGGATGGTCCCCCTGTACTCGGCACTGGTGAGGCCGCACCTTGAGTGCTGGGTTCAGCTTTGGGCCCCAAAAGACTCCAAGACAGACGTCAGGGTGCTGGAGCGTGTCTGTGGACGGGCAGCGGCGCTGGGGCAGGGGCTGGAGCACAAGTGCTGTGAGGGGCGGCTGAGGGAGCTGGGGGGGGTTCAGCCGGAGGGGAGGAGGCTGAGGGGAGACCTTCTCGCTCTCTGCAGCCCGTGAGAGGAGGCTGGAGCTGGGGGGGTCGGTCTCTGCTCCCCAGTAACAGCGACAGGACGAGAGGAAACGGCCTCGAGCTGCACCAGGGGAGGTTTAGGTTGGATTTGGAGAAACGTTTCTTCCCCGAACGGGTTGTCGGGCCCTGGCACAGGCTGCCCGGGGCAGCCCTGTCCCTCTTCCTCTCCTCCCATCCCAACCAGGGCTCATCTGCCTTTGGGCTTCTTTCCCAGATGGCAACTCAATTTCCCTTGCCCAGGACAACTACTGCCTCTCGCTCTAACATCTTACCCCTTCTGTAGGTACTTAGGTTATCTAAGATTCTCTTGGATTCTCTTGGAAGACAATCTAAGAGGATCTTTGAAGGTGGGCTGACAAACAGTCCACCTCCTGACCCCTTAAAAGCCAGAAAACAATCTTAACCTCTGCTGAGGTTTGACACACATGATAAATATGCTTCATGCAAACAAGTGACTGGTATTTTTTTATGCTTAGCCAACACCTCTAATATTTCAACTGATAGTCAATCATCAATGAAGTGTAAATAGGTTGCTATGTGGATTGGCTAAGCTACCTATTAATCAAGCAGATTAAAAAGATGATGGCAAATCTCCAACAATTATGCAGCATAATTAAAGGCTGGGAAGCCTGGTTTAGGGCTTATTAGCCCTCTAAGTCCTTCATTAGCCATATTAGTTTCCTACATCAGATCCCAAAGCGAAAATATTACTGTTGCACCGTGAGTCACAAAAATCTGACCAGTACATTCAAATTTTACACTCACTCCTGAGTTTTCTCACCTTTGGAATGTTGGTGTATAAAACCAAATGTTTTTGTCCTACGGTCTTTAAGTGGAAACAATACCCACACATTTCATATACGGCAAGTACCCTTTTTCATAGGGTAAACCAAAAAAGAAATCCACAGTGAACAACTTATAACCTAATGGATGTAGTACCTCTGTCCTCCTGATCTTTAAAAGGGATGAAAGACACTGATTTTGCCTAATGAAACACTTTGGCATGTGTCTGTTCTTTTTCATCGTATGCACGTTTGTTTTTTTCAGGTGTATTCGCTCTTGGATTGTGGGAAAGAAAAGAGCGGGCAAATCAGTGACTCGGCCCTTCAACCAAAATCCCAAGTCAGGTCCCATTGCCTCACATCGCAACGCTCATCCCTCTTTTAAGTAGCGCTAGACAGCCTCTTCAAATGTGCCACAAAAACTCAAGACGATGGAGGTGAACGTAGATGACAAGGGCAGAGTTTACACAAGTTGTCCCGTCAATCAATCTACTTTCCTACGTGCAAGACCTATGAAACAAAAGGCAACTCCCCCCAAACTTAAATGCTACACAAATCGGTCCAATGCACTGAGGTCAGGACAATCCTGAAGGTGCGGCAGCCAGGTCAGGAATCCCAAGAGAGCACAAGTTGCTCTGTAGATGGGGAGAGAGTTCACCTGGGATCAGACAAGACGCTTTCACACAGAGATCACCTAGCCGAGTTTCTGCTCAGCATCACGGGGTTGTCCCCTCCCAACTTTTATGAGGCAGAGCTGTAAATTGTAGGACACAAATGCCAAACCAGAGAAGCTATTATTGCACAGACAGCATCTGGCACCTTTCGATGGGCCGCGTAAGCAGATGCCATTGCGCACATGCCAGTACTTCTCAAGTGGTTCACCCAGCGTGACATCAGCTGGCTACCTTCCCATTGCGCTGCTGGCTGCCAATGATTCTTCTACGCGACCTTCTCACCTTTGAGCAAGAGTTGACATACAGCTCTGTAAAGCCATTTTTAGTTTCAATAAAAATAGATGTCTTCTGAGTCAATAGGTACTGTGCCGTAGACCAACATCGCCCAGCGTCACCTTCCCATTTTCTCTGCTGTCTCCCACGTCACACTGGCATCTCGTTCCTCACCTATGATGGGAGTGCAACCAGTCACTCAACGAGTCCTGCACAGGAAACTCTCATGCTGTAATTTTGGGTATCCATCCTCAGACTACGGCCACATTGATTAAGCAAGCACTGTAGATCAGTACATACGAGTTCCCACCCAAACAAATGCAAAAACAGGTTCTATATTTACCTTAGTTTCTCTCTTTCAAGTAAAAACGCCCATCACACCCCAACTCTGCTGCTTCTTTCATCTCTAGACTGCATCTCATCTCTAGACTGCAGGTTGTCTTGGACAGGTATTGGCATAGTCCCCATTAGCATGGTTCTGCCCTTTAGTTCTTAATGAACTTCACTGTTACAATCTCGATCTTGTTTGCATTTGGTGAGAAAAAACTCATTTACATGATCAGATAGAGGCATGCTTTCCTGACACAACCAGTCAAAACAGGAGCCGCCATTCAGCTGAGGATAATCATTCAAGTCCACCCCTGCCATCTAAATCAGAGCAGGATCTACCCCACCCATCACCACGGCATCTAGGCTGCCATACCCTGTTACGAAATAACCGCCTGCCCTCCAACACACCTGTAAAACAAGAAGCTCCTCCTGTCTTCCTCCTTAATGGAGTTTTCCAAGCCTGATGAATTACTATTTTGGCTGGGCTGGCAATAAGCTAATCAGAGCTGCTTGTTTCTAAAAGCCTCTAAAGCAAAATCCAGATTGCTGCTTGTCTCTGTGGTGCTGAGGCACCACTCTTCCTCGCACTAAGCATGATGCTTTTCTACAAAACAACATCCCCGCTGTAAAACGTGAAGGGATCTGTTAATTAAGTCAGATTGCCAGTGGCTCCTGGTGGGGAGGCAGCTGCACTGCATGTACCAGTGTTTTAAAAGCATCCTGGTGTTCAAGAACATTGTCATTATTTTCTGTACGGCATCCTCCAAACACCATTAAACACACTGAAGCAACACATTTGCTCGTATATCACGTTGCAGGTGATCCTCACTGGAAGACTATGACTGTGTATCCTGGCTACTTCGCACGCATCCTTCCCTTCCACTCTTCCAAGTGGGAAGAGATGGTCCTGGTTTTAAAGAGCTTTCAGCCTAAATGCGTGAAAAGAGGAAATAACAGCTAAAAGCAATCAACAGATAGTTGGGGTGAGAAGTATGAGGTAACAACAGACAATTATCTTCAGTGTTTCAAGCAGACGCAGTCAGCCAGCTGCTCTGTCATCGCTCGCACTTAGATTCTTGCTCCAGCTTCATCCTCTTTATGGATGCGTGAAAAGGTCAACCAAAAAAAGGCCCTGAAGCCACCGGTTCCAGCTGTAGCAGAATCGTTGTCGCTGTCATTGTGGAAAATAGCCATAGACTGTGTAAAGAAAAACATTTCACAATTCCGGCCAGGCTTTCGGGTTTTGTGGGGAGAGTCAGGGACTGCAATACCACACCCGTTCAAAGCAGCAAAGCCCATAACGGGTGTAATTTTGCTACTCGTCCTCTGGCTGGGCAAGTACAGCTATGCTGCATCTAGAGCGTACCGGCACCTCAGCCAGACTTGTTCAAAGCGAGCGTGGTGGGCAACAAGGAGCTAAGAGCTCGGAAAACGACCTTGCCTCTTGTAGGAGCTCTGCTGCTGTGGACGCGCTGCTATCGGTATCCCAGGGGGGTAGTGCAGATCCGAGCTAAACCTTCCCGAGTCGCTTGAAATCGGAGCAGTGCAAAGTTGGGCCAAAGTCTTCCTCACCCACCTTGGGTGTGGGAACAATGAACCAGGCACCGTCACAGAGCTGTTGAGAGAGAGCAGAAGGAAGAAGGTGGAGTGGATTTTCAGATCGCTGCAAGGGGTCTTTGCAGAGAGGACAAAAGCATTTACAGAGAAATTGGGCTGCTGATAAAGGCCGGCATGTGGGTTGGGAAGGGCAGGGGTGGATGACTGGGCAGAGCATAATAGTTGACAGCACAAGCAGGACCAAGCTGTGAAGACCTTTTAAAACAAGGACAAGTAGTTCCCTTCACAGACTGTCCACAGTCCAGGGTGGAAGCTTGATCATTCTGTTCTGGTTTATGTCAATAATGGCAAAACACGTCTGCTCAGCTGTTGAAAAGACAAAACACGGGTTCACTGAATGTCTCCATAATCATCGATAACAACAGATCTCTTGGAACACCTCATTAGGATCCATCGCTTTCAGTTTGTCTAATGAAACCGACACCAGGGCACAGGAAATTCCAGTTTTAACTTAGTGAAATTGCTGTGAATTTAAAATTATGTATATATATGATAAGAATAAACACATCTCCTTCAACTTCTAGTCAACAGAGGAAAAAACACATATGCGAGTTAAAAAAGAAACCCCACGTACTAACAGCTGCATCTTAACGAATCCTCATCTAAGCCTTCTGAAGCTTTAAAGTGACAATTACCTATATAAACTGAAAATCCCAAGGATGATTTGGTTCTTACACAGTCACGCTTTCTTGGTAGTGGCAACACGACTTTGGAGACCAACACAACTTTGGAGAACCTTCAACGCAAGGAAACCTTTAGGGCTAGGAGCACCCGTTCATATGCTTGAACACCTTTTTTGGAACCAAAAAGATGAGAACATGGAGATAACAAAGCTTTTCACTTCAACGGTTCAAGTGACAAGATCCTACCCCGTTTTTGTTCTGTTCCCAAAATACTAAGAGGGCATCAAAGTGGATTAAATAGCCCTTATGGAACACGGCTGCCGAGGGGGCAGAGACAACGGCAGCCCGCGCTATCCTGAATCCTGTGATGTATTAAACAGGCCAAATATCTGAAGGCAGTTCAGTAAGATACAATTAGACCAGTGCTCCTCTTCTGCCGTTCACCAGAAAGGAAGAGCCTAATAGAAGGGTGAGAACAAATCTGAGCGTCGCCTTCTCCTATAGCACCCAACAATAGGGACGCCTCTAGCCAAAGAGCCGATAACACATAAAACGCTTATTGTGCTGGACCTATTCTAGGCAGAACACCTGGGTTTTCAGTTAATAAAAGCAGGGCCAAGAGATAACTGCTACTATTACAAATAATTGCCAGGAAAAAAAAAAAAAAAGCATTAGGTTAAGAAAATACAGAGGACATAAAATCTCTCGTTCACACGCTTTATACGTGCTTATCATGAATTTTATACAGGGTTAAATATATTTTCTGGTGACTAACACTGCAAGGCTGAGGATTAAAAAGGATAATGTACAATGTGATTTATGAAGTTTTAATGGAATATCCCCATGGGTTGTGTATAAATCTTATTTATAGCTTTAAAAGTATGTAATATACTTATTGTATATTTTAAAAACTGTGGGAGTGCAGTCCCTGTCATAGTTAATCCATTAAAAAAAGCAACTCCTAGGGATAAAGCATTTGATATTTAGAGACTATCAGCGTGTTCAGCGTGAAATGTCCAATATGATTTAGTTAGTGGGGGAGAAAAGGGGAATAAAAGAACCCAAACTGTCTTGAAGGAAGGAATAAAATGGCTGTTTTAGAAGTAAGCTTGAACCATTTGGATAAAGGGGATGAGTGCGTGGGGGAATTAAGTAACTTGCTGTGGGCACTGTCCCGATGCCTTTGGTTAGCAAATCTCTGCCGGAGGCCTGAACTTGGAGCTTCATCTTTGTTTTTGGATTAGAAGAGCCACTACGGAGTCCCTCATCCTACTTGCCAAACGATACGCATTCTCCTAGATGAAGTTAATCATATTAAGCTGAACCCACAAAATCCAGTAGCTATATTTGGGTAGGGAAGGCACGGTATTGTCTGCCTGGTTTTGTTAAGTTGCTTCCTCTTATCCTTGTGAAAGTAATTTTTTTTCCCCTAAAGGTTACGGAATCAGCTTTACATCAGTTCGGGATATTAACTTGTGGATCTGTGCTTTAGCTTGACTTAAAGGGAGGGGAAAAAAAGAAAGGGAGTCCTGCTTCCAAAAACCCCCTTTGTTCTCGACAAGCCAATAAAAGGACTAACTAACAAATGTTCCGTTTCAGACAACGCAGGTTTATAGGGAGGGGAAAAAAAGAAAGGGAGTCCTGCTTCCAAAAACCCCCTTTGTTCTCGACAAGCCAATAAAAGCACTAACAAATGTTCCGTTTCAGACAACACAGGTTTATTCTTTTCAGTGGTGAATGTTCATCCTTTGGGCATCAACCCAAAATAGCCATATAGCTCCTAATGAAGAAGTAAGATTATCTTGCAAGATAAAATCAGGCTTTATGAAAGATCCTGACATTATATTGTGTTAGGCTGTTGTTTGGTTACCTTTAATAATAGGAAAAAATCCTCAAGTCTGGCCAGGGAAACAAAATCCCTAATCTCATCTAAATTAGGTACAGAGGATTGAATAAGGGTGTCTGAAAGTTAATTTTGCTTTCCTGTATTTCTTGCAATTTCTTAGAAGGATGTTGATAGATGGGAATTCCTAGACCAGACAAACAGAGCCAATGATTCATTTCCAACGTGCCAAAATGAGCTAGCATGGTACTTTGGATGAGAATATTGCATGAAATAAGGTTTTTTAATGATATTCCTGAGAAATGATGATTCTTCTCTCCTACCACACTCCACTCAGATTTATTCTAATTATGTCATGTTGCTCAACATTATTGCTGGTGCCTTAATAACAATGTGAGGTGTTCAGACGTATTTCAGCCTACCCAGGGAATAAAAGGTAAGCATGTCTAGCACGTGCTTTTGAAAGGTGCTAGACACGATCGTTCAGGGAATATATTGCTGTTGCTTACGTTTTACATCCTGGTCAACTGCTGATTTTCTACTGCAACAAGGCAGCACGAGGACCCAAAGCGGTATTCACTGCTGCGGAAATTAGAGAGTAAACAGCACCCTCGCAAAACTGGATGTTTGATGAAATCCATTTTTTTGTAATAAATTTAGTCTTCAATGGAGCAGAGACATCGCGGGAAAGACGGGGGCTCCCCTAGGCCCAACACACCCACGTGGAAAGACAGTCGCCACTTGAATGAACTTACAGGCTAAATCAACGGAGTAAATAAAGGAAACATTAACATCATGAATTACAGAAGGAACACAAGTCTTCCCAGGCTCACAGCACTGCATCTTATCACTGCATCTCACCTTTGCTTCCCAAGGCAAGACTGTGATCCAAATCTGATCCATGATCCAATTCTCCCTTTCAAGTTCACACGTAGAAAGATATACATCTCATCTCTTTTATGGACAGGTCCCTGCAAAAATCCTGGCGATGATGCCGAGGTCTGGAGCAGCAGATGGAGTTCCCATCTCCAGTAAATGACTGGAATCCTGTAGGCTGGTCTAGCGCAGTCCTCGCCTTCCTCCTTGGGGGAATAAATCAGGGCCCCACAGAACGACGGAAGGAGTTGTTATAGAGCTATTCCCTCTCAGAAGACACTGTCCAGATCTTTCTACACCGTCCCTTTCTGCGGTGTCTCCATTGCCACTGTTTTTAACCTTGATAAATTGGCACGCACGGTCTGTTTCTTCCTGCAGTAAATTACCTGCTCAGCGATGGTGCCACATACCAGCTGGACTCAACATATGGCACACGGAGGACTGCCAGCGCGGCCCATTACGTCCTGATGTTCGGGCCATTCGAAAAGACGTCGTGCCGCGTGAGCCTAGGCAGAACTGCCACTGGCTGCGCGCTGTGATGCTGGAGAAGGGTTTCACGCCATGGATACTTCAGGCATCTAATGTGGGTGAAACTCAGTGGGCTTGAGCAAAGAACCTTGGCTCCCTTTATAGGGGAAGAGGGTGATAATGCTAAAGGAATGAGTCAGAGCATTTAAGATTAGTTCTAAAGTAGTCTAGATGGATCTCGTCCCCATTTCCACAGCTTGGGGCACCTTGGAGCTTGAGAAGAAGGGTACACCAAGTCCCTCACTACCAGAAGAGAAGGGCCACACAGCAGAGAAGCAGCACGGAGAAACAGCAAGTGTCAACACATAGCACTTCCTTCACCACCTACGAAAGGGATCCTTCAGGCCACCGCTCAGAGATACAAAATAAAGCAAATTGCCGTTAGGTGCCATGCCCGTTTCCGCAGCGGAAAGGCAGAGCAGCGAACACAGAAGCAACGTGCCGGTACAATAACTGACACCATTTTATCAACCTGGCCCAAAAAGTTCTAGGGGACTTCAAGCAGTGCTAATTTATTGGAAAGCCAAATCCTCACCTATAAAATATTTACACTTCTGACAGCCTTATAATCTGAAATTCAGAAAGAGAGATCTCATCAGCATTTTTCAGAATGGAAAGACAGCTGAGAAATTAAAGAAGGGTGATAAAGTTCTACTAGATAATTGCAAAAAAGCAAGCCTGAAAACAGCCCAGCTAAAGATACATTTCCCTGTAAAACGGTCTCTTGCTGTTATCAGAATAATCCTTAGGGGTATCTTCAGTCCTACAGAATTTAATAGGAACGAAGCCCAACAAGATTTTGCAGAAAGTGCATTAAAAGTCTATATTTGTTAGAGAAAATGATAACCTTTCTATACGGTTTTAGAAGGTCTCCAGCAGAATTATATAGCACAGCCAACATTTTCTATTACATTTTATAGGATGACTTAAAGTTTGTGGGTTTTTTGATTTGTTGGTTGTTCCCCCCCCCCCTTTTTTTTTAATGCCAATGCTACAGATATTGAAAGATTGCAACTGTTTATCTTAGAAAGGTGGAAAACACCTAGTAACAGAGGAAAACTATGTGGAAATAAACCCTAGAGAAAACAGAATGAAACTTCCTGTATATCCCTTAATAAAGTGTTAGGACAAAAACAGTTTCTTTCAACACCATATTCAGATGTCACGAAAAACAAGAGCTCAACTAATTTCAGAAAAATGATTCAGAATAAAGGAGATCAAGAGTTACAGGATGAGGGTTACAAAACATCCCCCCCGGGTGTTTTTCAAAGGAGTAGAAACTACCATGTATCCCAGGTCTCGTCTATTGGGTAAGGGAACTCAACATCCCATAGCGGCCTCTTGCTTCATCAACTCCCACAAGTTTCTTGTGTTTTCATTTAAATCAGATGCCGCCGACCAATGTCAGCGACAGACATTGGTCTGCTCCCTCGCCTCTCTTTAGGGTAAGATATACTGGGAATATAAATGCATATTTTGTTGTGAATGGCTTTAACAAAACCGCTCAGGAAACGGCACTGGCAGCCACTCTGCACGATCAAATACGAAATTAATAAGCAGAATGTTAGGAGAAAGCAAGTCTCAATCTCATTTCTATCAGGCTACTTTACAGCAGTCTCAACCAGAGATAAATGACAGGCCAAGACCTCTCTAATTTGCCAAAGGAATATAAAGGTGCTTTTTCAGAAAATGAGAAGCAGCATCGACATCATCTCCCTGCCAGCTCGGAGGTGAGCCCGCTGTGAATCAGCACCCACCCCAACCAGAGGACTGACACCCTTTAACACCAGTTCAAGGTTTTGTCCTTCGAATCTAAAAGGGAGGTCTGTGATTCCACAAAGTTCTCGTGCGTACAGGTTTCACACACAAACCGGCCACGACGTCCCTCAAATACTGTTGAACTAAGAAGGTTAAGACCTGCCAGAGTCTAGAAATATTTGCATGAATTAAAAATAATAAAAAAAAATAAAATTAAAAAGGGCCCAAATCCCCCTTTCATACTAGTATTTTGCTAGCACATCATTAGCTCCGGGGGAGTTGTTTCTGATTTGTAGCAGAGAATGGGAAAAGTGAGACCTATTTATCTCCCTGCTGGAAAGTCTCTCCTACATTAACGAAATCTTCTTAGTCCTCTGCTTTTCTATTGAGTTTTCAATAGCAGAAAATCTAGAAAAGCATTACACTCAGAACTAAGTTGTTTCCTTTAGTATTCAGCCTTTCTCACATGGCTGCCAATGCAGAGGTTATATTAAAAAAAACCCCAAAATTAGGTTAGAGGCTTAAGGAACAGCAAGCTTTCAGAGGTGTGCTGTGCATCTGATTTCTCCCTGCTTTTCACCTCAGGTAGAGATTTTATGTCCTTGTGCAAAATGAATGCACAACCTTGCGAAAGTGGCGGAGAGGCAAGTGGGCAGTTTAGTTTGTAGTTAATATTACTCCAACATCAATGGCAGAAATGTTATGAAGGGGGAATGAAAATTATGAAATAATTTTCATAATGAAAAAAAATGAACCCTCCCCAGTTTCCTCTTATTCACAGGATTCAGGCAGGAAGAGGGAAAAAAGCTTTCTTAAACTCTATAAAATCTGGGAATTTGCTTCATAAAAATAAGGCCCTGCTTTCTTGTAGCGCTGACTGTGCCTAACGCAAAATGGGGACCAAACCCCTCCGTACGTGCGGTTACCTGTGGTCTGTAAATCTCGGTCCAGGCTACCCCTGCGTTCTCTCCAAGTCCTCACCTCCGACGGAGCGGAACGTCGATGCTACAGGGCAGGAGCGCGTGTGCCCGTGCAAGCACGCAAAGTAGGGCGACTACCACCGCTAACAATACGTTTGAAAACCAAAACAACTGCAGAAGCAAATTAAGACGACCTATTTCTGAATCAGGGGGTCTACACAGAAGTTCAGGGTAATTTAACTTTGAGCAAGTTCAACAAGGTCAACTCAAATTCAACGCTTTCCTGAGTGCCTCAATTGGGGGCACCAACCCATTGGTGAATTTAGCTATCAAGGAGGTGATAGCTATCGAGGTGACCTTCTAATAGCAGGTTTATTAAAGGACGGCGCTTGAAAACCTCACATGGGATCAGCTCTTTGCAGACAGACACTGCAAATACGAGAGGCAGTTTTCTTTAGCGGCAAGTTCATGAGATTTGAGCTGAGCTCATGAGCCACCTACTCCTTCTCAATCCCAGCGGACCAAGAGTCCTGATTCATTTCCCTTTGTTATTCTTCCCCTTTGGTGACACTTTGGTGTCCAACAGAGCTCTTCCTACTGTAAGGCAGGGAAAAAAATCAGGATGAAACTGATATAAGAGTCCAGCTGAAGTGCTGAGTGCATTTCAGTGGAGAGAGAGTCATGGAGGGCTGGACGCTCACCAAATCAGAGCACTGAACCGTCCCTCAGATGAGTAGAACTGAACTCGCTTACCCCAGCTGAGAATCAAACCCGCGTGTGGGGTGCAGAGGTGAAATCTAAACGAACCACTCAGAAAATGTTCCCTTCCCAGCCGACAGTGCCAGCTGCCCGCTTCCTCTAGCCGCGATGAATTCCCTGCCATTGTCCGACACGTGCAGCCAAAAACTGGGAACTCCGAGCCCTTATTAATGGCAGGTGTAGAATGGGGTCACCTCTGCAGAACACAAGGCATTTCTTACCATGAGCAAATTCTAAACCAGAAGAAAAAAGGGAGGCTGGCAGCTGTGAAAGGGAACAGGTTAATAGCTACAGAAGTACCAGCTCCTCAGCTGTCTCCCAAACACGGCTAAATAGTTCAGGGGGCGTGGGCTGCACGCCCAGCTTGAAGGGACTGCTTCAGAAAGAGCCAGAGACGACCACGTGCGCAGAAAGGTTGGGACTGAAACGTCTACGCTTGTGCACTTCGGTAGCAGCAAGATGTTCATCGACTCTTGAGAAAATACATCCTGAGAGTTTGTACCAGATGTCCTCCAATCTGCACACACAACCCCTACTGCCATTTCGTTCTGGATGGGGCGCAAAACTACCCGTCTGAGGACTCGCAATCATTAAGAGATCTGATGGCATTTAACAGCCCCAGAGTCCTTGCCAAACTCCAATTTGCTTTATCACCTCCTGCCTAACTAGAATCTTTTCATGTAAAAATCAGTGTATGGTTTTTGACACGAAGCCAAGTAAAACCCTAATTGCAAAGTTTTGCAGACTCCGGACCGTTCTCAGAAAAATAAAATGAACTGACACCAGGGAAATCCCAGTCTCTAACAGTGTATTAAAAGAAAAAAAAAAAATACAAACAAGGCAGACAGCGAAGGAAGAGCTATTTCTCTCCCAAATCAGGGAAACAAAGATAAGGAGATTCTGATATATTTATCAAGGCTACAATATTGATCAAGGCTACAAAAAGGTAGGCATCAGAAATGGACCCGGATGTTCAGACTCAGTCGCCTTAGCCACAAAACTAGTCACCTGCAATTAATGTCATAAACATGAAAAATAACTCAATACCCATAAGGTCAGTCCGGACTACCCTGAGCTCGAGGGCAACCTGAACAGGACGGTATCCTTGTCCAAGCTGCCTCAGAATCACTGAGGTTGGAAGGGACCTGTGAGATCATCAAGTCCAACCATCAACCAACCCCACCATGCCCCTTAAATCATGTCCCACAATGTCTCATCCACACGTTCCTTAAACACCTCCAGTGAGGGTGACTCCACCCCCTCCCTGGGCAGCCCATTCCAAGGCCTCACCACTCTCTCAGGAAAGAAATTTTTCCTCATATCGAGTCTAAACCTCCCCTGACACAACTTGAAGCCGTTTCCTCTCGTCCTATCACTAGTCACCTGGGAGAAGAGACCAACACCCAACTCCCTGCAGCCCCCTTTCAGGTAATTGGAGAGAGCGATGAGGTCTCCCCTCAGCCTCCTCTTCTCCAGGCTGAACAACGGTGACCCAGTTCAGCTGCCTGCTCCGAAACGAGCCCTCAAACGCCTCCGAGGAGCTGGGCTTTGCCCTGCGATGTGTCTGTGCCGCACGGATACTCGCGTTAGCACCGAGCTGAGCGTGCTCCACAGGCAAGCGCAGCATCGCTGAGTCAGCACAGTGTGGCAACCAGCCTAATTACCCATGTTCAGAAGATAATTATCCCAGGCAAAGTACCCTAATGATGCTGCTTCTGGGACTCAAGCTAATATCTCTGCGTAGACGTGGCGGTTTGCTGAGATCGGTAACAGCATTTTGTGTCAGACCAGGTGAGCGCTGAAAGGAGGAGAAGGCGGGGGACAGCACTTCCATGCCTCTTCTCTCACCAGGGCATTTGAAGGATTAATGTGCTAAGAAGGGAGGCAGGCACTGAAGTTCAAGCAAGTTCTTCAGCCATGTAGAGCTCCCGGCTTTCAAAAATGCCATTTGCCTCTCGGTGACTGGCAGTCTGGGTTTCCGTTCACGGCCGGTCCCCAAGTGAAACGAAGTAGAGCAGCAGCTTTAAAAAAGAAAACAGCAACAGCATGCCTTTATCTCTGCATTGCTTCACGTTCCAGAACCTGCAGAGACACCTGCGGTTGTGCGTCTGCATCCATTAACTTTTGCTTTATGGTCTCTTTTTTCTCATCATGACTTCCTTTCTTCTGAAATCTCAATTGAAGGCTTTACATTTTTATTTATTTATTTATTTATTTATTTTTTAAAGCAGATCAGTAACTTACGGCAACAATCACAAGAATTCATTTAGAGAAATAAAGTGTTTTGGAAAGATAATACGTGGGGGTGGAGAGGAGAAGGAAAATGATGATGCTTTGTGGGCAGCTTTTATCTGAGAAAGTGGGTCATGGTGGCAACGCACATAGTAAAATCCAGCAGCGGTGAGAGTTCAGGATTCATGTTAATGAGGCATCCCTGATAAATCCAGGAGGAAACGTGGCAGCAGAACTTCACTGTTAAACTGTCACACCCAAGTCAACCATCCCCGGCATGACAATAACAACGGTCTCGGGGGTAATGCTTTACCTCAGAGCGTGACGCTCTTACAAACGGAGGCAAACATTTTAAAATGGGGAAAGCGTCAGTTGAAAATGAGGAAACTGAGGCAGGGGAGTGAAGGCAGAGGGTCAACTCAGCAGCTTAGTGCAGAGACAGCCACAGCACGTAGGCCTCTTGGTTCCTTCTGCTCTGGTCATTACATGGAGTGGTTTGCCAAATACAAAACAAATTGGCTACAGCCTAGGCACGGGCTTTCGTTGCATCTTCTCAGTGACAGAAAAACGTCAGCTGTAGCCATTTCTCCAAATCCTTACTCATTTGAAAGAGTTTGCACCTGATTTCTAGAATGAGATGGGATTTTTTTCTAGGCAACTTCCAGCTATCAGAAATTGTTATTTCATTATCTCTCAGAATAGGAAGACCTTCATAATCACATAACTTGTCCCTGCGGGGACAGACTGTGATCAAGTTTCCTTTAGCAGTACTTTGATTAACTTAATAAATTGAACTCCTTAATACTTTTGTTGCAAGGGGTATTTCCACCCCTCTTCTCTCAACCTGATCTTCAGAAACAGTGATATCCCTGAAGAATAAAAGCCTGTTTTGCTTTCAATCATGGACGTCTGATGACAAAGGAAAACCTGTTACTATTAGTGTTGCACGTTTTATCTGGAGTAAGAGAGAAACACAAACCCTGCAGCTGCCAGTAGAAAAAAACCACTTCCAAGACTGAGCTGCTCTATAAAAAACCCAACCAAACAAAACCTTTGTTAGCAGGGGAATTTTGTTCTACAAAATACTGGCTTTTCTATCTATGATCAAGATGCCATAAATCCAGTTCTGCAAGTTATCATACAATCCTCAAATGCCGCTGAAGTCGCAGTACCAGGAGCCTCTCACCGGTAACGCCGAAGTCCCGTGTTGGCAGTGCCTATCAAGACACCGAAGGTGTAACAGCCAGCGGTGCAAAGTTGAGCGCCAAGTGCCGACACAAATGTTTCTCCTCGCAGACCTCGGAGGCCAAACTTGCTAAGGATATGTGTTGCCTTTGTGCCTTGTTTTTTGGCCAACAAATATGCATCTCTCTGACTTTTAGTCTCATCCTGGCTCCTAAGTCATTTTAATAACGGGATGCAGCCTAGAGTCCTCCAAGGTTGGTTTGGGGCTTTTTGGGATCCATACAGCTAATCCCAGAGCCGCTACTTCACAGTTTATCCAATGACAGCAGACCAATTCTGAATCACAGAATCATACAAAGGTCTGGGTTGGAAGGGACCCCAAGGATCACAGAGTTCCAACCCCCCTGCCACAGGCAGGGCCACCAACCTCCAGGCCTGGACCTACACGAGGTTGGCCAGGGCCCCGTCCAACCTGGCCTTGAACACCTCCAGGCATGGGGCATCCACCCCCTCTCTGGGCAGCCTGTTCCAGCACCTCACCACTCTCTCCGTAAAAAACTTTCCCTTAATATCCAATTTAAACCTTCATCATCTCAGCAGTAATCTCTCTTGCTATCGCTGTGACTAAAAGACGATAGGAATTATCAGAAAACAAAACATTCAAATTCAAGTTTACTACATGTTGATGGCATGCACTTGACTGGAATCAGAAAGACTTCTCATTCCACCTAGGCTAGTCCTCAGCTTTGCCTTAATGTTATCTCCCCCTCTTTGGATGAGTGAGTTTCTCACAACTCATCCTACTTGACATTTTAGATATTATTTTTCTTCTTCTTGGGTTTAGCATGTTATTTCTCTTAGCTGACTCGGTGAACCACAGACTGCACTGGGTTGCATTCTCACGTGCTTCACAAGTTGCTTAAGCAATACAGGCTCACCAGTGTAGCCAAGCAATCTGGGAAATTTGTAACCTGAAAAGCAATTTTATGTCACTAGAAACATATCAAACTAAACGAGGAATTACTAACATTATTATTGCATTAATAGAGGCCTCCTATGAGGCCTGCTGGGCTAAGAGCTCTAGAAATGAGAGACTCCTTCTTTCAAAAGAACTTTCAGTCTAAGGGCGTATGATTTTCAGCAATACCCAAGCTAGAAACTGGTGCACGAATCCATCCTCTCTTCCTCAAGGTTAATGCTAACTGTGGGAAGAACTCAGATATCCTCGCACTAGGCAATTTAAAATATTTATCTAGTTGCAACCTGCTAATGTCAGTGGTTCAGATAAACCATACGGCTTACACTTCTTTTATAACATTTTTCTCCTGGAATACGGGACGGGTATTTTCAGTTCCGCCTCCAGACTGAGCATTGTCCTTCTGAACAGGAAAGTCTTTTTGGCCAAGGGCACCAGTTCAAATGCTGCTGTTGGCCCATGTTATTCTCCTCTAAGACACATCTGCTGGCTTGAACCTTAATGCAAAGGCACGTACGTTGATTTTCCTGTTCTAATTCTTTGCCTTGTAAAATAATAATTGCCTAGCACAAATTAAAAAAGATAAACCATAAACAATTGTGCATTCATGTATCTTAAGTACGGAAACATCACTAAGTGCTGGACATACTTTAAATACTTTGGTGATGGCAGAGGATCCAGTCCCTTCCACTTTGTTGGAGTTGCAGCACGTTCCACGGGAACTCTGTTAGTAAAACAGCATCAATACTGCAATTGTCAGAAGTCTGAATGCTAAAAAGACAACATTTAAAGACAGGTAAAGTTCACTGAGTGTGAGGAATGAGTTTTCCTGACTGGTTCTCAGTCACTTCCGTACGATCAATGCAGAATATTGCTCCTGCTCTGTCAGCAGAGTAGCCACAGCACAGCAAATAAATCAGAACTGGCCGCTCTCGACAGGTGTGTCCTGTGCGTTTTCCAATTCATAGCGAGGGTGCGCAGACTGTTGCTATTTATGCCCTGGGGCCTCATTACATTGAATATTCAAGCCTTAAGCAACCTATCTTTTGGCATCCTCTACAGAAATGAAATCAAAATCATTTACTATCCCCACAAATTGCCATTAAAACACACTTTTCTGAAAATAGGCTCAATAATTAATATCTTTGATTGCACAGGGAAAACTGTTGAATCTGTTAGAATGCGTTTTAAAGCCAGCTTTCACTTCCAGCGCAAGGCGAGAAAACAGAAATTCCCAGTACACCACCCACACAATCCCAGTTTTCCAGGCCACCTGATGTTAAAAAGAACAGAGACAGGTTTTCAACACTCGTGTTATTGGCTTTTTCAGATGGAACAGGCTTGCTATAAATGAGTGGGACTAGAAAACCACAACGTTGGGGTTGGTATTAGCTATTGACATTTATCCTGTGGTCTTATCTGGAGGTGCCATTTAGGACTGAGCAGTGGTGGACACTGCTGAAGAAGAGAGTTTCTTTTCCTTTGGGCACGCAGTCAACAAAAAGGGTATAATTAGTCTGGTATGCAAAGCCTGGAGAAAGGAGTCAATAAAGAGTCTGTAATGCAAGAAATAGAGGTAATACAGGCAGTACGTTGTCAATATTGCGCAATACCTTACTCCTCCTTTTGGCCAACTACCTAACCCAAGACCCGTGAAGATTTTAAGAATCCCAAATCTCATTGAACTCAATGAAAGGTAGATATTCCAGACTCCTCTATTTGCCTCCTCGGTGGAAGCAGCCTTCTGTGCTCTGCAAAAACGCCCAGCACCACACCGGAGTCGTGGCACGGCTTCCCGTAAGGACAGGCAAAACAGCTCTTCTGCTGGTACGTAAAGCTGTATCGGCCACGATTCCGGGGAGGCTCGCTAGTATAGCCATTAGCAATCTGTTCTCGTACAGCCAAGATCTAAACCAGCTCCAAGTTATGAAATCAGTCAAACGCACTCTCACTGCTTGGGGGGAAGAAAAAAGAGGAAATGCAAGAAAACACTTTGTAATTAAAATTCTTAGAATTTTTAAGTTTATTAGAATAATAACAGAGGTAGGATGCTTGCTCTAAGAGCATGCTTAGAAAGTAAAACGAGGCACTCACAAAGAGAGATACAGAACCAGTTAATGGCTGGAAAGTAATTCAATGCAAAAATGACAGATTTAGCCACCCTTACTGCTAGCCATATCTCAAAACATTATCTACAGTCATCAAGAGTCGGATAACTAGAAACAGTACCAAGATGTTTGGAGTTTCTCTAAGGGACGAGACCTAACTCAACTGCAGGCTACCGGTGATCCTAGACAAGAGAGGCGGTAGGCGAGGGGACCACTTCTCTGGATCTTCCAGGGGTTCTATAAAGCACAAAGGAATTCAGCTATTGACATCGCAGCAGAGTCAGGGACCAAAGTCACATCTCCTGAAGTTCTGTTGTGTGACCTACGCAAAATATTTGTCTTGTAAACCTCTATAATGAGAGTCAGCAGTGCCTTCAACTGTACTCACAAAGTCTATGCAGATCTTTTCAGCAACGGCATGGTCATTAACTGATTTTGAAACATATTAAGTAAACCAGAGTTATGAAAACTGCCTGAATAAAACCAAAGCAACCTCACAACAGACGAGTAGGAATTTCAGCAACCTCTGTTCAGCATATTCTAATTACTCCTCTGATTTCTCTGGCCCCACAAGTGACCACACAGAAATAGCGGTGCTTGTGACACACAGTCAAGACAACTGCAGACAATAATTGGATTTAGCAGGTTTTTAGAACAGAAGGCTGGTACAAACAACAGCCATGACTGCACTGCCAAGATAGACCTAACAGCCATTAAATTTTAATGCTTTACAGGATAAATACAGTATTTGGCAAGTGCTTATACTGACAGTGTGATTTTGTGTCTTAGTTCATAATGAAATGTAAGCCACCTAACACGGTTGGGCCTAAAACAGGAGATGCAGAGGGTTGTTTCTAATTCCACACTTTTGACACCAAAATTCAGAATCAGGAATGATCTTGACGTCACTGCCAGCTGTGCCGATGGAAAGCTCAGAGCTTGATCGTGTAACCATTTTCCTATGGACAGTTAAGACGGTCAACCTCTAGACAAGAAAAGCCCAATTGGTGACTTGATCATCATTTCTAAGGACTTATTTAAATGAAGACGTTCGTTCAGCTTTTGTAAGACTTGGGAGAAGTGTATTAATCTGTTGGCATCAGCTGGAAAAAGTCAGTGGCCAACTGATCAGAGGAAGGCCACAAGAATCATCAGAAGTACTGAAAACATGATTCATGTGGAAAAGTTGAACACAGCTGTGTTCGAAGGGACAAAACAGCCTTCAAATGTATA
>KL254623.1:0-15462 GCA_000699545.1 Podiceps cristatus | reverse complement strand
AACCGAACAAGGAACCTGAAGAAGGGCGGCAACGGCTGACCCTCCCTTACACCGGCCATGCCGCTACGGCACGGAATACTGTCCTTGGCCAGTCTGGATCAACCCTTCTGGCTGTGCCCTCCCACATGTTTGCACCTGCACATCAGTAAAGCTGGGAAACTGCAAAATGTCCTTGATTGTTCAGCAGCAACGAACAGCAGCAGCGTGATGTCACCATGTTTCACATACTAAATCCAAACCACAGCAGCTGCTGGAGACAGAACTAGCTCCGTCCTGGCTGAAACCAGGACAGCCATGAACTATGGGCAGCACAAAGATGTCTCAAAACTGTGTTTGCTTCCTACTCCCTCTTTCCAAACAAGTGTTAGAACTTGTAGCTGAAGGTCAGGCCAGCCATGATGCCAGCTAAGACACCAGCCTCCCAACAAACTGCCAGCAAATAGATGGTGGAGCAGATGTCTGGCATATATCTTTCAGCTTTGCCTGAGCAGACATAATCTCCGAATACTGAAGGACAGGCCTGGTTTCTATAACACAATCATATTTTCCCCATTGACAACAGAATTGTATTTACATGCTAATTAGGAAACAAAAACCAAAACAAAGCCATTCTTGTTTTGAATCACGCGTGCCGCCAGCAACACATGTGGTGATGTTCCTTTGTCACCCCACGTCCTCCCACAGAGATAGAAGGCAGCCTGACACATCAGAGAGTTCAGAATTATCCAACCTTGTGCCTCCTTCATAATGCACTAGCAGAAAAAAGGACAGGTGGAAAAAACAAGGATCACCTCAACTTCACTCATCAGGCCTACAGCAACCTCATCACCGTGATATTTCTTAATCTGATCTTATTTTCCAGGTCATCAATTCAATTTCTCAGCTTCTTACAGTTTTTGTTACTCTTTGTTAAATAATGTCAGGTCAATCAACCATTATCTCTAGGGTTTCAATTCTCCTTTTAGGCCTCTGTCATTTTAAACCCCGAGTTTTCAGTCCCCCTTCCTTACTCCTTGCCTTAAATTCACCGACTTCAACTACTTGATATCTTCAGTTGTCACCTTCCTGATTTTATTTCATCTCTGCATGGTTGGTTGGCAAAGATAACACACACACAAGACTGGATTCAATAAATCTCACCTGTACTTCTGGGCATTCTGTTTCAGCGTAATGACTTACTAAAGGTCCGGGGGGTGGGGAAAAACAAACACCCAAAACCCCCCCAAAAAACAAAAACCAAGAAGTAATAATTGCTTTCAAAACAAATAGAAATACTTGATTCAAAAGCTGTGTGAGTACAGGGAGAAGAGAACATGCCACAGATTTAATTAATGTCTTAAATTCTACCATGCTGCAAACATAGGACTTGGTCAAATTCGACTCTCGCCTACAAGCTTCAATGTACTTCGGAGAAAGACTCCTTGGGACTACATGGACAAATTTTCAAAGCCCCTGGAAAACATACTCACCAAAGATTTCAACTATCGAGAAGTCCCTAAGCGCAGTCACTCTGAACTCTTAGGATACAAGGGACTGTATTTTCAAGCTTCTCTCAGCCACCAGGACACAAATCTCAGCCTTCACTCAAAGAGGAAAAAAACCCCAAACAACAGCAGGTGAGATTCTGCCTCCAGAAAAGAAGGGTACTGAGCAAAACGTTGCAAGAGTTTGCAACTTCAAGTTACAAAACTGGGCGTGTTATTCGGAAAGTTAAGCTTTGAAAATCCGACCAACCCCATGTTCACTACATTTTGAAGAGCTACAGGGGCCAGAAGCCAACTTTTTTATTTTAGTCTTTCATCAGAGATGGGTTGAAATGCCAGTCAGTAGAGAGCAACCCAGGTTTGCCTGGTGAAAATTCCATTTGGCCATTCAGATTTCAAAAAGCAGCAAGTACAATCAATGAAAAACATGTTAAAAGGAACACACTGTTGGAACAAAAAATAATTGGCTGATAACATCAATGGCAAGAGGCTGCTCTTTAGCAATATCCGGGATAATTAACCCATACATCATTAATACTTACAGGCTTTGGTGTATCTGTACTTCCAGTACACATCTGGCTTTCTCCTATAATCAACAATTACTTCACATGATGTATACCACACGATGCTAGAATTTTTGCCTGGTACCATATAATTCCCAGCCCAGCCGCTGGCTATTGCGTATTTGTCACCGGGGAACTACAACATATTTGTCACCGGGGAACTACAACGTCATTTGCTTACAGGTCCCTCGGAGCAGGGAACTCTTCTTGCCTATGGTACAAAATGCAATACGCAGCTCTGCTGAGAAATAAGTACTGATCTGATACAGGGTTACTTTGCATTTTCTTGGTGTAAAAGCAATGTAGAATTGAAGCCCGACTCTTCTTGCACCTACAGTAAGGGGGCTGTGGAGATGCTGCCTACAGTTAGAGCTCCACACGATACCTACAGCCACGAGTACCTGAGTACAAGATCTTTGGGAAACCCTGAACCACACAGCTTGGGAAAGATTAAAAATCAACGGGTTGATGCTTCAAGTTTGATATACAGGTGTGCAGAAACCCCTCAATTAAGATATTCTTACAAAATGTTCAGTCACGAAAACATGCCTAAACTACCTCAGTGATCCAAAGAAATGTAACATCCAAAGTTCTAGAGGAAAGAAACCAAAGCAACCCAACAGTTTTCCTTCCTCCCCCTTTCCCTCCCCAAATAACGTTGACTCTACTTCAGTGGTTTCAGCAGATCGTGAAAACAAGTATTAACTCAAAGGGAATGTGCCTGAATTAGTCTGAAACACATGAACACGGCCACTCGACTTTTAAGCAAACATTTTGTGTTCACTATGTCATAAGGGATTTTTGTACAGACTTAAAGAGGTACTGCAGCTACCTTAAAATACACAGGCTTCACATTAATATTTTCAAAGGTCTCAGAAGATTCTGGGTTCCGCAAGAACTCCAAGTATTAAGCAGAGTTCAGAAAGATGGCGTGACTTAGGAGAGGCAGGATTTAGGTAGGTGAGTTATTATATTTGACAGAGCATTTAATCATCTCTGTTTACCAGGAGAGAATTCAAGAGTACATAATAACCTTTGCAGGGCTGGTAAGAAGAAAACCTGCAATGATAAAACGCATTTCTAAGGCTAAAATAAAACTAGGGTAAGTATTTAATTGGTTACACACTGTTCGAAATGTGATGGATTTATATGTGTTCTGCTGAGCTGCTACTTTCCTGTAGTCTGCAAGAGAGATGAATTGTACTAGGAAGAACCTGGAAATCTTCCAAAACAGCACAAGGCAAACACAAAGTTCACCGATTTGTTAGCGAGCTGCTGCTATTATGTTTCAAGTTGATTAGTAGCAAAAATTAACATTTCATTAAACCCTCTGACAGGAGACAGGACCCTTTCATTAAACACAAAGTATATAATTAGCAATAATAAGTATACCTGGGGGCTCTTTGTGCATAGTTCATTGTATTTGAGATGCAACAGGAAAACACTATTTGCACCCGTCATTGTGAGCTGGAAGACACCAGTGCATTAAAAATTATGACCCTTTTCATAATAAGCTCTAAACCTCTATTTTTAAAAATTTTTCTTTTTCTTTTTGATTTTTAACATTCACAGCAACAGAAAAATAATCCCTGTTGCAAATTGTTTAGGTCCGAGCTACATATATTTTAGGTCCTTAAACAACTCGTCTAGGTCAGAAGGTTTTTTTTTTTTAATTGATGCAGTTACAATTGTAAGACTTAGTAGTATGCATTTGAAGAAACAGAAAAGCTCTGTATTTGGTGAATACATCATCAAATGTATTAATGAAAAGCTATGTGTGTGTTTTGATGAAAGCTCTCTATGTGTTTTAATGACCTCGTGAAAAAAATCCTATACATAGCTTATCAGTGAGGTTGCTTGTTGTTTAGGATTGCTGATACTCTTCTCATTTATTTAAACCAGGAATTTAAAGAATATCTGGCAGTATTTCCTAAGGGGAAATCCAAGCTATCTTCCCACGTAACCAGTGATGTCCTTGCCTGAACTCCGATGCCCCCAAATAGTTCCAAAAAATCTCTTGGCAGAGGCCAAGTCTCATCAAGGTGGTGGCTCAACAATTTAGTCCATAACTAGACACCCAGAGGTTCCGTTTCTTGATGCAAATGGTCTCTGAATGATACCTCGGGAATGGGGATGTCAAGGAGACACGGTTTATATCTGCCCAGTTCAAAACAAGTGTGTATGAGCAGGTGTCTCCCTTTTATCCAATTCTTCCCCGCAAGGGCTTATCAATTTTGTACCAGATTCAGTCACAGTCCATTTCTGTTACAGACTTATCAACATGGTAATTCAAATTTTGCAGGTGCGATTGCACCTACATGAATACTGATGAGCGAAAAATCTGACAAGACTTTGAAAAATGTGAACTGATTGCAAACTGCCGAAACTACTCAGTATATCTTGGCAATGTTAAACACGCGACAGGCACAACATCAGAGAGAGGGGACAGGAAAAGAACCGTACATCAAGTATGAACTTTCATTTAGGACACGGACCTAATTTTTTTTTAGATGGAAAATAACAAAACAATGACAATTTCTCTCATTCGAGACGACAGAAAGCTCAATATTGCTGGCAATCCTCTCATAAGATTTTATTTAAAGCACTGGCGATTTTGGAGATGAGGTAAAACAAAAATGCAGGACCTTGGTCCCAAGTTTTAATGAGTCCCAGAGAACATACACTATTCAGTATTTGCAATTCATCAATCATCTGTGTGGTGCATGGTAAATAAGAAAGGACACAAGGCTAGAATTCAAATTTCTCAGAAATTTTGGAGCTCTGAAATTGAAAATGTAATAATTTTCCAGGCCAATCATCTTACTGGAAGAACACTAGTATAAAAATAAAATGAGGAATAGTATGAGAGTAGGATTTTTTTGGTTCCTCTTACAACAGATAATTTTTAGGGAAGGAGACAATAGTAGAAATTTCCAAATGAGACTCACTGCAACATTTCAAGCTGATTGTGCCAAAACATTTGCCAGATACCAAGTATAAACATCCAGCCAAGGTCAACGAGACAGACAAAATATCACTTGAATACCACATAATCGGTCAAGGCAGCACATAGGCATTTAAGACTAGGATTTAACCCACTCCAGCTAGACAGACATTATTTTCACATTCTACACAGAAATACGAACATTTTTAACAAAAAGCAAAGGATAAACCACTGGAAAATACCAGCATAAACCATACCAACCTGTAAGCAGGACAGGAGCAATTCAGAGGAACTGGTTCAACTGGCCTGAATTGTCACTGCTGCAATAGAACCTGCTTTAAAAGATTGGAAGAATAGCCCTTTCCAGCCTCTCATTCTCTCCTTTTATTTTTCAATTAATTTCCAAAATAATCAAGTCAAACAGGTCAGTTGCTCCACTGCATTTACTGGAGCTGCACCACTTAACACCAGCTAGGGTTTTGGCCTATATTATATTTTAGCAGAAGGAAGGAAATGATCACAAACCACTGAGAAAACTGAAGAAAAATATCCTGTAAAATGTATTTTAACGCATATTTGATATAGTGCCTTTTCAGACATACTTTGTCCCTTCCAAGGGTCCTCTTTGGCATTAGCAAAATCACATACATTACCTAATCTAACGTATATCACCCAATCTCTTTTGCCCTTGTCTTTCGGATGCAAGTCAAACTCTTTAAGACCACAAATGCATGGCAACTGCCCGAGGAATACCACCACTGCCCACACACCGCTCCCTGAACGCTTGCGGTGCAACCAGACTCGCCGAAGGAGAAAAGGCATCAAGACGAGAGACAAGAGGTGCAAAGGAAGATTTGCTCCCATTTTCATAGAATCACGGGGTAGTTTGGGTGGGAAGGAACCTTTAAAGACCATCTAGTCCAACCCTGCTGCCATGAGCAGGGACATCTTCAACTGCATCAGGCTGCTCAGAGCCCCGTCGTCACCGCAGTGTGACAGGCCAAATATACGGCAAGGTCAGAAATGCAGTAGACAGGAGCGCATGTGACTCAGAAGGGAAGAACCTTGACGAACCTGTGACCAATACAGACCTCAACGACCCGAAAAGTTCAGTGATGCAGTGGGGAGGGAGAGTCCGGACTCTAACCCAGCCCCCTCATTTCCGTGTCCTGCATATTTGCAAGACCTTCCAGGAAAGGTGAGCCTCCTATGCCTAACCAGCCCTAACTCTCAGAAAAGCTTGAATAAGGGATAAAATTAAAACACAAGCCGACATCAAAAGATATATTCTTTTTTCTTAAATTTGCCTCCTACCATTTAAGCTTTTCAGGCTTTTTTCCTGTCTAAACACTGCAGGAAAGAGTACAGTATACGTAAAAACAGGGATCCTTGCATAAGGCTGCTTATCTTAGCAGATAAGACTTCGAAAAAGACAATATAACGATAAGGGCTGGCAACACCTCATTCAGCATAGGGCTTTGACTTCAACCGAAGGCTTGAAATGCTACTACGATAGGATAAAGTGAAATAATCAAGTTGCTAGAACGTATTGGCCCAGATTCTGGGCTGCATGAAACACCTCAAAATCAGCAGAAATGATTACAAAAGAGGGCTCTGAGGACTCCAAACCAGCTTCTACAATCTTCAACGCTGAAGAGGTAAAAGATGAGCTCAAAAATTCCCACTGCTGCACTCGCTCTGCTGTGTGCAATGACTCAGCTTTCCAGCTTGCTTTCCCTAGTATCCAACAACAGAGATTTCTGTCTTTAAATGAGTGGCCGTGTCTTCCTCACATTTATGTGGCTTCTGAACAACACCACTTACAGTCAGTGTCAGATTTGTTCATTCAGCTGCAAGTCACACTCCTTGGTATTTTATTTTTCTGGTAGGTATTGATTTCTTTCTGTCTAAAAATTCCCTGTCAAAGAAAAAATAATCCTGATAGGTAGCAGAGGGGAGAAAAAAAAACCAAACACCCCAAAAAACGGAAACCCCTCTTCTACACACATTTTGTTCCTATTGTAGAAGTAAGTGTTCTTCTCCAAACAAGTCTCCTGTAGACACAGACCCATGAAATCATTAGCCTTGTGGCCATTAAGTCAGGTTAGGAACAAAGCTCCGGATTACATCCGCCTTCCAAGGCCTGTCTGCAGGCAGAATTTGTGGCAAGTTAACTTCGATTAGTTCAACAGATTATTTTCAAATTGTGCAGTTTCTCAACGCATTGAATCATTTGAAAGTTGGGTTTACGGAGGAGCAGAATGACTTAACGCTATAAAGCACCTGCAGATTCTCAGCTATACCTCAAGCTCTCAGCCCTGCTTTTGCGAGGTCCCGGGCTCCTGTTGAGAAGGATATATCCCAGAAACCTCTTGAAGACAGTTTATTAACAAAGCACATGACAGAAAGCACCATTTTTCTTTCTCTTGCTACAGGTTTCTGCTGATCCCACGCAGCATTACCAACGTAACTGCCTTGCTGTTTAGACACACTACCTTATAACAGAACTCTTCACCAGCAGTTCTTACAAATGCTGGTTATGAGTCTATTTTTCATACCCCAGACACCCAAACCCTACTAGTGGCCTCAACAGAAGCTCAAAAGCTTCAACCATTCAGACCCAGGAGCGGTTGCTGCCCACCTTCTGATAGCAATACCTGAGTTTCCCTCACAACAGACCTTGTCAGTATCAGTCGACCTTAAAGTTAACTCTTCCTCGCTAAACTTTATTTATCCAGGTTATTTAACTGCTAGAGATTGTAAGATGGTAGCCACATGCTTCTCTGCACTGTCTTAAAGGAGTGCTGTGGGTATTGACCCGGTGAAAATGCTGCCCAGGTTCCCAGGAAGTGAGTTTTGACATCCTTCGCTGCTTTGTCCTTTGTAGCTGGATGGTCCCGAAACCAGCAGCCCACAGAACGAAGCCAGCCCCGCAAAAATCTAGGAGGAACCTCCCCTTGACTGCAACATTTTCCTCCACATTTGCCTTTATTGGCTTGTTTAAGGATTCACTGCATGACTTCAGCTGTCCTTCCAGAAACCCCTTCAGCAGCAAGGGAACGGCCAGGCTTGCCAATATTTTTTCTGTGCTGACTGACAACTTTCCAAGCTCACAAAAGACAGATGATGGGATTGGCTTACAAAAATCCCAGGACTTCTCTTGTTTCATCCTAAATCCCATTGATATGCAGCACGAGCAATCTCCAAATGCACACAGCAAAGCAACAGATCTGTGGGAGGGGAGTACTTATTTCAAAACATGGCTGCAGCGATAATAGACAAAAAACGCATGACAATGGAATAATAACAGCAAATGGATGTACCATTCAAGCGACAGGCCTCTAGCTGTGGATACACAAAGCTCGCAGCAAGCTCATATGCCAACCGGGTCCTGGAAACACTTGAGTAGGTTTATAGCTATAGGAGACACTGTCGCTAACCTGACGTATAAAGAAACTCCCCCTTGATTTCTTTAGGACAGGAGCCTGCCTGAAGTCTAATTATGCCCTCTTTTGTCTAACAAGAATAAAGAAACTTTAAGTGTCATGTCCTTCAAAACTGCACGCCTTCAGCGGTCTCTCTCTCTCCGTCCGCCCTTTCTACAAAATAGGCACAGTCGCTTTTGCTCCGCATCGTGTCAGATTAACAAGGTATCGCCAGGCATTTCTTTAACAGCTTCTCCCAAGGATACTGGCTCGACATCTTTCAAGACAGTCCACTGTAACTATTAATTCCTGGAAATGTCCTATGTTTGCTTTTACCTTGTCCTCCCACCACTTTGACTGAACCACGCTTAAAGGCAACGAACAAAGGCAGCTGCAATCAGTGCTGCCAGCTCCCCCTTCTGCGGGATTTGCCGCCTTTATTCTCCAGCTGCTGGATTCATGTGAATACAGAACAAAACTGAGGCAGAGACTTAATATTTAGTTTCTGCTTTTCATGGCTGAATGGGTGAGAAAGATGACCTGAGAGGAAAAAATAAGAGGATAAGAATTGAAAAGGTAAATTAAAAAAAAAAAGAACTATGAGTTGAGCTTTATGACTTGAGCACAAGGAGCACAGCAGAAATGTACAGCGTTGCCATATTCTCTTTGTCCGAATAGAGGGGAATATACCTTTATTGGATGGGAGCGTAGGTAAAACTCCACTGACCAGAAAGGCGTCGGGGCTGTCTTCCATTCCGATGGGACAGGACCAAGCCCCATCTTTTGCTTTAGGCACTTAAACCATCAGGGAACACGATCCCAAACAGAAGTCGCATGGCAGGAGTATACGAGCAATGGAGTTCATTTTAGGCTACCAGGAAGAAAAAAAAAAAAAATATTGCCCTAGAAAAGCCCTGGTAGTGCCACTGAAAGAGGCTGCCTTCCGGGGAGGAGGGGAGGAGGGTTTGAGGTAAATTGCTGGCTAAAGAAAGGCCCGGAGAAGCGAACAAAGAAACCATCTCCTGCTGCTTGACTCCTACTGCACCGATGGAAACAGGAGTTCAGGTATATACTGTAACAAGAACTGAATCCAAAGGATATCTGACCTCAAAACCAATTTCTTCTCTGAATTAAAATAACCTACTAGACCTCAAATTCCATTTTTTTTTTTTTTTCCTCATGTCAAGCAGGGTAAGGGTAAATTTTAATTTATCTTGTCAAATAACATACTTAAATGACCTTTTCTGAATGTGCATCATTTGGCTTTCATTTCATACAGTCACAAAAACATATCCTTAAGGAAAATTTTCCATGGTAAATAGATTTTGTCTACAGGGAGACTCGACAGGTTTTCACACCTGCCCACGAGCCTGCCCAAAGTTCTAATTTTTGGTGCTAACATATTGCACTGAATAAATTGCTGAAATATCTCATTACACAGGATGGCTCCATCAAACAATTTTCTCGTCATTAAGTGCTCCGTAGATGCACTTAATGGGCAGCACTCAGATGTTAGCAGAGAAAGAAAACCAAACCCTTCTGAAAACTAACCCCAAACTAGTTATTCATTAACTTAAAACATCTCTGTAACAGGCAATTATTGAAAGAGCATTAGATAATGTTGGGTGTATTTTCACCCAAAGAAATAATAACTAATTGAGAATGGCGGTGTTGCTAAGAGTCGTCTCTGGAAGCTTCGCTGATTACATTCATCTTCTACACAGCCCTTCCCTTGGTTCTCAGGCTACAGACAAGACAAGGAGCAGAGAAAAAGCTGTTGAGCTCCCTGAGGTTTTCTACGGGAATCGCAAATACGGGGAGAGGAAATGCTCTTGCTTGTTCAGCATCCATTTTAGAACCCAAATAGAAAATACTACTCCAAATACAGTTTTTCCCATGACATTGCTTCTACAGCAAGGCCCAGCTAAATATGAGTAAGATCCTTACTCAGCTGTCGCACAACTTTTCATTATCTTGTTCGGAAAAGATCTTAAATGGAAAAGAAAACAAAACAAACAAAAGCATCTGTACGAATAGCAATGATTCCTGGGTGGGAGCATTATATTACTCAAAACTACTTTTCTCAGTAATTGAATCCATAAAATCTAAGAGACTCAATTATATTCACATGTTTAGGCTCCCTTTCTTCTGCCTAAGGAAAACTTTAAGCACAGGAGTCACTGTAAAATCCTGGAAAGGTTGGTGGAGGAGGAGTGCTCTCCCAATCGTAAGTAGCTCAATGGATTATTCTGTACTGTCATCTTCATAATACCAAGGCTCTGAGGTTTTATTAAACCACAAAATGAGCTCTTGTTGCTTTTGTTAAACTGTCACATCGAAATTTCAATCACAGGCCAATACCCCATCATGAAAGGTCCTATACAAAAATAGAAACAAAGAAAAAACTTCCTGAAGAAACAAACCTGAGGGCAATTTTTTTTTTTTTTTTTTTTTAATCATCCTAGCCTTTAACAAGGCCAGAAGCCTTAAGAAGGACCCTCTGTCATCAGAGTTAATACAGTGATGCTGTTTTGTACCAAAAGGAGGTGACTTCAAAATCCTTCACACGATTGCACCTTACCCGGTTACATGCCGGGCCCACACCAATAAAAAAACGATTCTCTTCCCCCGATGACTTTTTCAAAGCCGCTTTGCAATGTGTGCGAGCACCCGACAGGTCTGACGCCTCGCAGCAGCGCATCGGCTTTTCGAACGGACGAGAACCGGGTTCGCGACTTGTACGGCTCAGCAGCGCTCAGAAGGGAGAGAGAAAAGACACAGAACAAACCTCGGGAGCGGGACTGCGCTGAGCTGACCTACTTAGCACAGTCTCAGGGCAAACTCTTCGTGTCGCCCTTCATCGTTCCTTCCTCCCTGCATCATCGGGTAACACCTCTTCCCGTATTCTCAGGAGATACGGGACTCGTACTGGCCAAGCTATCGTTTCAAAGCGCTGCTGTCACACATCCAGCCTTCGTTCTCGCCTTAGAGTACAATGAGATCAGTACAAAAGTGCCTTGGTATTCCGAACCACTGTGCTAACTTAAATTACCTTCATCTCAAACCATGCCTGCTTTAAAACATCTTTTCTTTCTTTGTAATACTAACAAGGAGCCAAACTGCCCGGACACAGCGGAGACGGTGCTTTAGATTTAATACAGCACATTTAAATTAAATGGGCCTAACACACTGCTTTCTTTTCCTTTTCAAGTACCATCTTTCATCTGTAGATCCTACAGTTTCAGCCTTGATAGAGTTAGAAGAATTGACAGCTCAAATATATAAATATTTTAAACATGCAAGGCAGGTCTAGATCCCAAGGGAAATATCTCCGCTTTTCCAGTATTCACATTTGATTATTTATGTAGTTAAATAAGAAAGGAAATTGCTAACAAATCTATGCATAGGTTTGGCATGCTGTTCCAGTTGGCCTTTTCCTGCTCTACTCCTGTAATTGCTACCTGATTAGGAGTGAGGAAGAACATTCTCGTTTCACACGCCGGAGTGGGACTCGAAACCAACCAGTTTTCCTAGTTCACCGCTCTGCCAAAGACATCAGAAAAAAACTGGAATAAGTCCCTTGCTGCGAATCCGGATTGACCCTCCATAAACACGGGGGGAAACGGCGATGCTGCCTTTTGCCTCTGTTGGTGCCTTTCAGGGGCAAAGTCTTTGATGCAGCGGCTCCTCCAGGCAGCAAAACCTTTCTTGAGCAAAGACGCCGGCATTGTATCTGCTCTGCCTTAGACACCCAGCGCAGAAATCGCCGCATTAAAAAGGCTTTCACAGTTAATATGGCCCCCTCTGAGCTCCCCAAAGAGAGACCTGGTTCCTCACCGTCCTACTGCACATCCTGCCTCCCAACCTCGTCTTCGGAACTGGAGGTAAAACACCAGAAATCCTTCTGATACAAGTTTAATAGGTTGAAGTTAACCTAATACAACCACGCAGCCCGATTTACAGTGATTCCACTCTAAAGCAGCATCAGGCCTCACGCTTGGATGAATCCCACTAGTTATAATCTCAAATCAACTCCCACATCTGCTGCTGTCTTCTGGAATCTCCATCCTTTCTGCTTTCTCGTGGCTTTTTTTGCCTTGCTCCTCTCGACACGTTGGGGCGGGAGGTGAGGGAGCAACCCTTTAAGCTAGTTTCTGGGACTGTATTCCTGCCCTGTACACAAACAAATCTAGCTGAGCGCTGAAGGAAGGTCTGTGAGCCACCAAGACTTGCTTTTATTAAGCCCAGGAAATGAGGCACGGATCAGCCTAAAGGCCTTTCTGTTTAAATAACAAAAGGGTGGGCTGTGTGTTTGGGATCTCTCTATTTCCATTAAATTTGTGTCAACGCCTTCTCTCTCGAACGACACTTTACCTTTATCACTAGATTTGCTTAGGAGCGCTGTATAAGATGTTTTGTGAGAAGAAATTTTGCCTCAATCACTTAAAAATTAGTCCTTTCTTCCCCTTGAATACTTATCTGCTCATGTTTATGAATAAGTTACAGCTATGAAGAATTCACTGGCATCAGTGAGTGCCTTCTGCTTATGTTGTTATTCTTTTCAGATCTTAGTATTCTATTTGAAACATTTGTTCCGTCGTTTCGCAACCTGCAAAGAAATAAATTGGAGGGAGCGTAAGCAGACAAATACATGCCCATATTAATCCAGGCCACTTCAGAAGCAATACGATGGTGCTTCGGTGCCTACATCAAGGTTATTTCTAGAGATCATCTTGCAAATACTCCTGGAGCAGCTTAGACTGTTATTGTCCCCTGCTGCTTATTACCATTGTACTCCGTGACAGCAGAAGTGTCCTGAAAGTGGTACTTACACCGTTTAGTGAGAAGCCAGTTAACTTTGTTCAACCCGTTGGTAAAAAATCCATTTAAGTCAAGTTGCCTCACCATGTACTGAGGCGGACAACACGCCCTCGCACAACTCCTGCTGTCGATTTGATTACAGGGTCTTCGCAAGCCTCAGGAGGTGGGGACGTCTCAAATAGCCGTAACCACTGTAACCACAAACACTTCGCACAGCCTTTGACACCTGAAGACTCACGCACAAACGTAGGGGAGCAAGGACTGAGCTGCCATTGATTTTGGCGAGGCCAGCATACGATGCCCCGCAGTTCTGAGAACCAAAGCCGAGCTCTTATGTACGAGTAGCTACTGACCGCTGCCAACGGCTAACTGGAACCTGTTGAAAGCAGCACCCTTGGTCTGAGAAATTCCCGGTCAGAGCTCAAGAAGAGACCTAAGAGGGGCAACCGGTAGCCCATTTCTGTGCCAGTTGAGATCACACATTAAAAGGGGAATTGCAGAAGTTACTTTTCACAAAAGACGGGCAGGATAAGGAGACGAGAAAAAACAAAAGGAGAGAGTAGAGACAAGGAAAATCAAAATGTTCTATTACTGCATCATTGCATTGATGCTTTGAACTCACTTTCAAAAGTTTAACTTATTTGCATTTAATTTTTAATATTAAATAAATGCAAAAATGGCAAAATTAATGCTACTTAAATTTCTTAGCTCATACACTTTTCATCTCTTTGGAACGACTGCACACACTCTTCAGTTATTGTGGTATCCAGTATGTCAGCTTCCAAATCGCTCACTTGCTTGGATCTGTGCATGCAAAGAGACACACGCACGGATACTCAAAATGGAAGAATCACCTCCAGTGTATATATGCCAACTCCATTTACTTCACTAGAGACCTACTAATTCAAAGCAACCAACAACCTGGCCTGTATTTTGTAAGACTGTCTTCCAGTAATCAAATTCATGATGGTCTACCACAGGCATGAAGACAATTTTCAACTATTGACTTCAATCATGCAAAATTTAAACCTAATTAAAAGTAACTGAGAGTGTCAACCTCAAGCTTGGCTTTTTATCTATCTTGTGTTCTGACAGAAACACAAAAATGAAGCCAAGCAAAGAACACAATCGGCTCAGTAGTTTTAGAAGTTACGATCATTTCCATTTGCCAGTTTTGCTGGTATATATTAGTTATGTTCCATAACATATAATAACACATATTTTTGGGCTACATTTATCAGGATGTCAAAAGGTAACAGGTTGAATTCATCGTGATCCAAGCCTGACACCTGAATAGGAGTGTTGAAGGATTCAGCCCTTTAAAATTTCAGGAAAATAGCAGCAAATTAGAACTGACAGGATGTTACTTTGATCTGACAATCATGACTGTAACTCACATTGAATATTGAATATCAGTTCCCTTTTAGTTCCAAGAAAAGTGGATACACACTATGCAGTTTGTGCATCTCATCATGTAACAACTGACAACACCAATAAGCTTGCTGAAAGTAGAACTGCTTGGAAGAACTATGTATTATTTTGCTTTATTTTGACACCCACATACTCAATAGAATGTATCTGAAGATATACTAAGAGTCACGTGCATGGGCAAAGATGGTAATCTGTCACTCACCGTGAGAACTGTATCGTCTATATAAATACTCCTCTTGCTGATGCAACAAAAGGAAGTGGGCTGAAGCAAGAAGAATTTTCCATTTGCAGTTTCTATACTCTGTTTTATACCAGGTTGCTTTCAGTTAACAGATAAGTGATAACTCTATGCGGTGTTACATTATCAAAGACTGAAATGCTATTTTCTTTTTATTAAATATCCTGAAATCAGCCCTCCTGCTCAGTTGAGTGGGGGAAAAATATTACCAGTAGAGCGACCATAGTTTCAGGGACTAAGGCAACCAAGCAAGCTTTAGAATATTAAATTCTTCGTAAGTAGGAGCTAGATGAAATTTTGGAAATGATGTTTTATGTTCTCGATCCAACAAAGTACCTATAAAGGCATAGAATGTCATGATTTACACTCCCTTAAGAAACAACCAGCTAACATACATGTGTGCACGCAATCTGGGATTATACCCCCCAGCTTTGGTATTTATTTTGCAGTAGCGGTCAGTTCATCACGTGTCGTCTCTCCTGCTCCTTCCTCCTCAGGGGGAAGACTCCTCAACACTCTTCCCCATCCCTCCCACGGGAGACAGTCCCCCACGGAC
>KL254622.1:0-10099 GCA_000699545.1 Podiceps cristatus | reverse complement strand
TCATTTTCTGGTGAGTCGCAGTGCCATGTCCCACTGCGGGGATAGGCAGCACCTCTGTCCTGCCTCACAAGGCTCCATCCTGCCTCTGTGGCCTTCCCCACAGGGCAGGGCTGTGCCAGAGCCAGTCTCTGCCTGCAGGCTGGGCAGCAACGGGCACTCAGGCTGCTTCTCCGTTCTTTCCATATATTCCAGGCAGTGAAGGAGCTGTGGGTCAGCACACCCTGTGGGTAAGCCCTGCCTGGCAGTTCAGTCTGGAAGGGTCAACATTCACATCGGGAGGATTCTCTAGGAGTAGTCGTACACAGGTGTTTTGAAGTCACTTGGAAGTGCTCCCCAGGGCGGTAGGAGAGAGAAAAGGTGGCTTGGGTCTCACAGAACTCTTTCTCTTCCCCTTCCTCATACACAGGCCCCCAGAAGGAGTGGAGGGAGCCTGGGTGACACAGCTGCTCCCCATGAAGGAGCTGAAATGCTGCAATGATGTGAGTGTCCCTCCTGACTCTGCTCTGTCTCCAGAGCTGCTCTAGCCCAGCATCAGGTGCATTGCATCTTGCCCAGGTGCATTGCATCTTGCCCAGGTGAAGACACTACACACTAGCAGTGTGGAGAGGCTGGGTGGGGAGGCAAAGGTGAGGATCACTCAGGATCCTTTTATGGGAGGTCCCCATGTCCCAGCCTCCCCCAGCACTGTCATCCTGCCCTGTTGAGCACAACCTGAGTTGCTGACTGCAACAAAGTCTCTTGGCTAACCCCACGTCTCAGAAATTGCCAGGGGCTGCTGCAGCTTTCCAGGGGTCCCTTCTGCTGTGGGGCTGCTTTGTGAGTGCTGCACCTTTCTTTTGCAGGCTGGTGGGGCCAGCGAGTGTGTCTCAAGGGAGCTGAGGGAGGTCCTTGGCTGTGACATAGAAGCAAACCTGGAAAGCCAGCCTGCACACCTCCTGGCCGTCATCTTGAAGGTGAATTCTCCTGACCTGAACCCTGGCAGCTCCCAGCTCTCTCAGTGCTGATGGATACCTGTGAGAGCAGGGAACTGAAACCCAGCCAACTGCTTGTGAGCCAGAGTGTCAGGGAGGCTGCCTGTGTTCCCAGTGGGAGTGTTTAAAGCCTCACCTGGAACCCTTGGCATTGCAGGATATACTCCAAAACATCCCCGCCAAGCTCCTTGATGTAGACCCGTAGGAGGAGTGGATGAGTGCCCTGCAGAAGACCAGCAGGGAAGAGATGCTGGCAGGACTGAGAGAGCAAGTGTGGCGAGCAGCCTGCAGGGACTGGCAGAGCCCAGGCACTTGTAGAGGCAAAGTGATGGCCTCTTTGAACAAGCTGTGTTTCCTGTCAGCCACCTCTTGCTGCTGTGGAGTTGGATTTTAGGGGAATGTGGCACCAAAAAACATTTATCTCCTCGGAGCACTTCCTGAAGGCATTGGAGGTTCCTTCACAAAGGGATTCTTGCCAGAAGGGCAGGGAGGGAGGTGGCCATATCTCAGCGAAGGCAATCCCTCTGCTGCAGGCCCAGCGTGGACAGGGAGCCTTCCCTCCAATGGGCTAGGGTGAGATCAGCCTGGGCAAGGAGTGTTGACAACATCTACTTTGTTAACATTTTGTTCCTGTTCCCTCAGGGTGGCCAACAAGTTGCCCCATGCCAGCCTCTTCCTCCTGAAGCGCTTGCTTGTGCTGCTGCTTAATATCAGCAAAAACTCTGCAACTAGCAGGATGACTACCAGCAACCTGGCCATCTGTGTAGGGCCAAATCTACTCAGCCCAGCTGAGGAGCACATGCTCCCCCTGGAAGTGCAGGTGACTGGGAAGGTGTGCTGTATTTATCAGCCAGCTACAGCCTTCTGGGCCCACCTGAGCTTTGCTGTTCAGAGGTACCTGGCTGCCTCCTCTCTTGAACAGAGACTCGTGGGGTAGCTGCCGGGAAGAGTGGCCTCACAGATGTAGGTTTCTGAGCAAAAATGAGGGTCAGGAGTGGGAAAGGTTGTTTGATCCATTTTCAGCCACCTGGGTTGAACCCAGGTTTGATGTGTACAGGTGACAGGCCTGGTGTGGTTCCTCTATGAGAACAATGAGGAACTGTTTGGAGAGAACATGGCTGGACTTTCCAGCTCACCAGAGGAAGACTTGTCAGCACCAGTAGTTGAAGCAGAAGCAAGAGATACATCAGGTCCATAAACTGTGGCAACATGCCTTGTGCATGAGGCTGATGTAAAGCTTAGGCTGAAATGTACAGGGTCTTCTCCTCACTGGGAGTAGAGGTCCTATGTGTTTATACCTTTTAAGAAAGGACTTCCTTCTTGCTGTGGACTCAAACCCTATGAAGGAAAAAGCAAGGTCATTGATTAGCCTGCAGCTCCACCAAAACTGAGAGCAAGGCGGATGCAAGATGGCTATCATACTTTCTGTGATGATCCCATTAGTATTTGCTCAGCTGAGCTGTCCTGTCAGTAGATGTCACCTTCAGAAAAGCTGAGCTGAGATCCTCCTTCATCCTCTTTTTGGAGTGGGAGACTGTGTGATATATGGACAATGCAAATCAATCCAAGCGATCTGCTTTTAAGTGCTTTTAAGTGTTGGCAAACAGTAACTTCCTCCTCCAGGTAGGTCCTTGCCACCTGTTCACTTCTACATGTCCATTGTAGGTGCCTGTAGCTTTGCCTGAGGTAGCTCCAGGAAGGATGACAGGCTCGCTCATATGCTCTCAGCAACAAAAAGAACTTGTCCAGGGAAAGAAGGTAAAATGATTTAGCTTTAATTAAAAGAGGAACTGATTCATCATCATCACTTTACCTGTCTCATGATATTATCAGATGGAAAGATTTGCAGCAAGACCAGACCCAAAGGAACAGAAAGCAAAAACTGCTCTGTGAAGAGGGGAGTGAAGGCCAGCCAGACAAGAAAAGCAGAAAGACTAAAAGAGAGCTATCTGGGATGGGCAACTGAAACAATTCAAGAAGGTGGAGAACAGCAGGTTCTCCAGATGTGTAGCAAACTCTGTTGTCCATCTCCTAAAACCTTGAGCACAGGAAATACTTCTGTGATGCACAAAGGTGCACTGCCCACCGGAGAGCAAAGCAGCCCAGGATAGCTCAGTGCAATGTGGTCAGACCAGGCAGCTCAGCACAACATTCTGCAGAAAGAGCAGCTCAGCCCAGGAAACAGCGCAGCCCCGGCTGGCTTGGCAGCTCTGCCTAAGGGAGCGTTTTTTGCCTGCAAACCCATTTTGCAAGCAAGGGGCAGTGAGGGATGTTGCTGCTTGGGATTTGGAAATGAGTGCATTTCCAGGGGCTCCTCATTGAGCCCTCCTGCCTGGCAAAGAGTCACTGCACATCTCTGTAAACTCGCCATGCTCTGAGGGTATCATCACATGCGTTGAGAAGGGGCCAAAGCCACACCATAGTCACGGCCAGCAGTTCTTTCAAACAATGGCTTTTACATTGCATTTCCCAATGAAAGGCAGGCAAAATCGTGCCTGTGCTTACCATTATAGTCTTATCAGCACTTTCTGACTGTCATTGTAGATCCTCATTTAATTTTGGCACTTGGATTTCCTGGATGAGGTCCAACTCCTGGCCTACCGGGGGCATGATGCAGCCCTGGCATTGAGGTGAGGCAAGGAGAGGAGACATGCCTGTACCTTGCTGCTCTGGCTGGTAGATATCATTCACACACCACTGATCCAGAGCTATAAAGGACAGTGCCGCACACTATCCCACTGGGTTCCAGGTGACAAGCACTTTCCCCACTGCCACCGCTGTTACCACTTTGGGGAGGCTCCACACCCCAAATAAATCCTCTGAGCATTCTGGGGCTGTGCACCCCTGGACTGGGTCAAAATCTGCAGTGCTCATGCAATTTCAAAGCAATTTTTTGCGTGTAGTTTATGCTTTTTTCATACACTTTAAAGTATAATCTGAAAATGTAGTCTTAGCTACCTTCCCTCCCCTTCAGCTAATTTGATGCAATTCTAGGAGTTCTAGTTTAGTGGGTTTGCAACTTAGAAAATAGTCATTTCACATTCCTTGAGAACACACTTCTAGAAATTTCACTTTTTTTCACAAGACTAGTCTTAGAGTGACTTTTCAGCTCTAGTATTAGAAAGCTTGAAAGAACAACAAATGTCATATCCCACTGCTTTGCGATCTGCATCCTGCAGTGTACAACATGGTAGAGAATGTATGTTGACAGTGTCCTAGACCGTAGTTGTATGAGACAATTAAACATGTATTCTGGTTTGTTTTCTCCATTACTTGAAAGATAGCTGGAATACTACCTTTGGCATTCTACTACAATTAGGCCAAAAGTGAACTTTCCTAGGAATAAATTTTTATCTTTGTGTTTTCATGTACACACTTATTACTGAACAAGTCATATTTTAAAGGGTGCCATATTAAACAATATTACAGGTGTAGAATGTGTTCAAAATAAATCTGCTGTGTTTAGGATGTCAGAGTATGGTAGTCAGCAACCATAACTGCTATAGCTACAAACATACACAATTGAAAAAATCACTGCTTTTTAATATGGCAACAGAAATTTACCCTTTACGCTTTTTTTTTTTTTTTTTTTTTTTTTTTTAAACAGGCACAAAGCATACTTTTCTTCTTAATTTTCATTAGTCTGGAAAAATTATCATTAGTGCAATAGGAATTTGTGCTGTTTATTAAATGTAAACAAATTAGCATGTACATGGAAAGAATCTTTTTCTCCTCACAAAAAATGCTAAAATGATAAGCAGCTCTGAAGTGCAAGGTAAATAAGATCCTCATGCACAAAAAAACTAGGCTTCAATTTTCTGCCTCTTGGAGAATTCTTAACAGCATTTTCTTGTCACGAATGACATTGTCATTCATTGGCCTCATTTTAGTCAGATGACAAGGTACTATTCTGGATAAGTTGTCTTTCAAGTATTGGAGAAAACAAACCAGAATTCCGATGTTTCATTGTCTCATACAACTATAGTCCATGGTTTGGGGGATGGAGAGAACAGTTAAAACTAAAATACGCAACCTCTACCAGCCATTTTCTTGAAGATTTGTTCTTTTTGGTTATTTTTATTAATAAGCAGTCGTAGCAAAACCTATAGAGAATGGAGATTGCAAAATGTGATCAAGCAGTTTTAAAGTAACTGCATTGGTTTTTTTGTACCCCAAAATAAACATTTATATATGTATAATATGCAGAGACACATCTTTTTCTACATATTCTAGTTCATCTTGAATAAGTAAAAAGTGTATTTTCTCCACTGTATTCAGTTTCTTATGATATTAGAACCTTGTATCATTTTTTTTTTTTAAATTTTAAAATCCAATTTTAGCATATTGATAATGGTGCAAATTAGCAACCACCTGGTTTTAGGGACGTTAATTTATACCAAAAGAAGCATTTAACACTGCTTAAACACTATAAATTCTGGAATTGCTGAATTGACATAATGATTATTTGGTGCAAATATCCATCGGATACCACAGTGGTTATGGTATGCAGAATTTTTGCATGATAAATATCTTTCTAGATAGAAAAAAAAAAAAAAAAAAAAAAAGTTTTGTGTTTATGTACCCTAAAGAGTGAGGACTCCAAGTACTATACAACATGACTACTTTAACCTGTGACAGTCAGCCAGTTATATTCCAGGTTTGCTGTTGTACTTCCACACAGTGCAAGAGAAACAAATTTATCGTAGTGTGACATAATTGCTGTAGGTTAAATATGAGCAATATAGAACAGTAAAATGCGTATTGATTGCAAAATGGAGTTTGCAAGAGCAGTAACATCCAGTGCTAATTATTCAACAGTCCATACAGAAATTGTCATATAATCAGTCTCTACTGACAGTCTACTCTCTTTAAAGATTTAATCTTTTTTTTTAAAGTAAAAAACAAACAAGGAAGAAGTAAAGTGATGTTATTCACTGTTCTCCTGGAAATCATTCCTCTTGAAAAATAGAAGCAGGAGTATTGGCCACAGAACACACTTTAACAGACAAACAGCAATGTACATAAATCCTCTGCAACAACACCAACATACTACATTCCCTATTATACTTCCAAGGACTTCATCCTGAAATTGTTGTCATACTGAATAAGTTAGTCCATATTTCCAGTAACTAGTGTCCCATTCACGTGTGAAAACTGGATTGACTTTGGTGGTTTTTTGGGGTTTTGTTGGGGTTTTTTTAAGAAAATGAGATATTGGAAGATAGTAGGAGGATCTAATATGATTGGAAAGATATTCTGGGGAAAAAAAAAATATGTATATTCTTTGTTTCAGACTTCACAAAGAAATTTATTAGGATGCTTTCAGTACTCTTAGCTTCCAAAATAATCTTTCACTTTCTTTACAGAAATGCTGCCAGTTTTGTCATTGAACAGCATCTGTACTACAATGCTCATTGTAATTGCAAGATCCTGAGAAATAAGTGACAGCTGTATCAGGAGATCAGCAAACTGTTCCTCCAACAGCTTCTGCGACACTTCCACTGATGTAGCAAATTTAGACAGAAAAATCTCACATATAGTCCTGGCTAGAGAGGCAAGCTGCTGCTGACAGTTTAGTTACAAAACAGGAGTGTGAGGGGCATTAACTTCCTTTTGACCTTGGCACCTCAAGATCAAAGTACAGACTTTTCTTTTTGGAAGCCTTGACAATATTATTCACATCCTAATATTGATCCTGCAGCTCTATGTCTGTTTATTTAAAGGAAGACTTCATTTTTAAATAAACATAAAAACTAATAACTTATTTGACTTTCTCTTTTCCTTTTTTTTTGCAATTCTCTGGAGGGAAAAAAAAAAATCCGCATGTGTTCTACTTGAAATTGAAAGAGAATGATATATCAAACCCATGAAGATTGATAGTTCATTAAGTTTTGTTAAAATGGAAAAGTAAAGCCATTTGTGTTAGGAGAAGGGTCTAGTCTTGACTCAGTTACTCAGTAAACATTTTTTTCTCAATTTTAAGCAGTCATCAGGATTGGTCTCACAGACTTATCTTAGTATTATAAAGGTAAACAGACTGGCTGTATGATGTGCCATTGTATCATGGTATTTATTCATCTGGACTGAGGAACTAAGCAACGTGCAAAAAACTGTCTTCCAGCTCATGCTCACTGTTTTCTTCAGAATCATGATACACAGTGAAGTGAAGGAAGGGTGCTGCTGTAGCCCTGGACTTGCCCTGGGATTGAGCCGAAACAATCAAAGGTAAGAGTCCAGAAGTGCCTCATATCCACCAGTAAAGACCTGCCCATGGATAACTTTGAACCTCAGACTAGTGACCTGGAAATAGAAACTCTGCTTAAAGGTTAGCAGTCATGCATAATGCTCCCTAACTGGATGTGCTGCACAGTATCTCCTACCCCTTACAGCTTGCTTCACAGGGAATGGGTTTGTGTCAGTGATTTGATATAAATCTGAATCTGCCACTATGGAAGAAACAAAGGATTGATAATGATTCGCAGACTGGGTCTGTCAACTGCAAACTAAATTGAGGATTGACCTTCAATACTGCTGAATATAGCAATTCTTTATTTGGCCCCTAGCTAAAACAAACAAACACACACCAAAAAAAAAAAAAAAAAAAAAAAAAAAAACCAAACCAATAAAAAAAAAACACAACAAAAAACTACCTTCATTTCTGAAAGATTCAAAACAAAAGTACTGGTAGAAGCAATGATAGATTTATGAGATTATGGAAGAAGTGGTATGATCTGGGCTTCTATAAAACCATCTCCCTTTGGGCATTACATTTATATGCATAAGCACTATTTTATTTTCAGTAGCAGGCATGTCTAATAGGACATTTTAATAATTTCTAAGAACGTGAATCCCGCAACTGATTGAAAATAGAACCTTTTACATTAGTAGTATTGTGACATGCCAGTAAAATGTGAACATGTGAATTTTATAAATACAGAAGTGATTATGAGTGTACTTGAACAAGATCCCAATACTAACCAAACTATGCAAAATAAATCTGTTGCAAATACGCATGAAGCAGAAAACTGTCACCAGTTCAACCATCCACTCCACATGCTTTACTTTTCATACAGATCAATTTACAACACACATAATATACAGTTTTAGACTACCAATTGTTCATTTGCAGAACTGTCAATTCTATAGGTCTTGAAAGCTGATATCTCACAAAAACTGTATATGAGGAAAACTGCAGTAGTGATCTTACATCTTTTATGTAAAAAATTAGTTCCTTTTACATGACTTATCAAAACAGCAGACAGCTTATCTATTAGTTTTCTACATTATGTTTTGCTGTAGTAAGGAAACGAAACAGTTCTGAGAAGTGACTGATAAGCAATAGAAACTTGCACAAGTGGGAAAATTCATGACCATAAGATTAGGCATTGGGAGAAGGTGTGATGGAATGTAAGATCTTCCCCTTTTCAGTTGAATTACATTTTTTTGTCAACATTATGTGAGTACACTCCATCTCATGTGACTACTATAAAGGTAAAGTGTGTAGAGATCTGTGAAAAAACCCGCTTTCACACAAATAGACCCAATAGATAAACACTGACTTTGCAGTAAAATGGTTACTGCTAGGCATCGGATTTAACAATTGAATATCCTGAGGAGTGAGGATTACTTTTAGGCTTCTGATACATTTTCATCCCTTCATGTCACTAATAACAGACGTATTAAAAGTAATATATATAAATAAAAAAGCAAGAAAAGGAGTTTTGATCAGTAAGGAAGTCTTCTGATGATACACAGACATCTGCAAGAATACTAGTTCATCCTCCCTTCACATCAAAGTGGAGATGCCCTGCAGATCATAAAATTTTCCTCCAGAATTTCGTGCTGTCTTTTTTTTTTCTGATATGCATGCGCATGCCGAGAATATATAGCCTTAAGTCAAAATTTTCAACGAGGTCAAGAAAATTCAGCTGTTGTGTCTTACAGATAATTAAGTATTTAACAGGGCTTACATCTCAAATCTATGCCAGTGGTGGCTGTTTGCAATATGTTGACAAACAACGGTATTTAATCTTCTTTTCCTTTCTCCAGGTCTTATTGTTTAATGTTACTCTGACTTCAACTTTACAGAATAATAGGATCACAGAACCATTTAGGTTGGAAAAGACATAAGATCATCGAGTCCGTCCATAAACCTAACACTGCCAGGTTCACCACTAAACCATGTCCCTAAGTGCCACATCTACACATCTTTTAAATACCTCCAGGGGTGGTGACTCCACCACTTCCCTGGGCAGCCTGTTCCAGTGCCTGACAGCTTGTTCAGTGAAGAAATTTTTCCTAATATCCTATATAAACCTTCCTTGGCACAATTTGAGGCCATTTTCTCTCATCTTCCCACTTAATACTTGGGAAAAGAGACCCACACCCACCTATCTACAACCTCCTTTCAGGTAGTTGTAGAGACCAATAAGGTCTCCCCTGAGCCCCCATTTCTCCAGGCTAAACAATCCCAGATCCCTCAGCCGCTCCTCTTAAGACTGTTCCCTAGGCCCTTCACTAGCTTTGTTGCTCTTCTATGAACAAAGGTGTATGTTTGCCAAGTTAAAAACAAGCGAACAAACAAACAAACATGAAGCTATTGCTGTTTTCAAGTCTACTGAACAATAACTTTGTCACTATATGGTAAATCATTAAACTTTTGGCTAACAAGTTGTATTTTCTTTTTTAAAAAAGAACACCTTTATTGTGAAATATGTAAACAACAAATTATTCCAAGCACCATTCTAATTTTGAAGATACATTAAATGTCAGTAGTTTCAGAACAGCTCTTAGTACTGACATCTCCTTTCAACCTTTAAGGGGAAAAAAAAAAATCTGTTGTCACCAAACACTATGATTTTTCATTGGTGTTGCTACTTATTTCACTTGTGTCCAAAGATATTTATTTTATTTCATCCACACTGTGACACCAAGTAAGTTTATAGTACAGCACTTTTAATTTTACACAATACTGTAAAATAAAGAAACAATATAGTCTTCTCTAAAGAAAAAACATTCCCAAGTCAGAAACTACTATTTAATTTACTAAGCACTTAAAATCATACAGAAAAATAAATGATGGTAACCTTAAGATTTTCAGAAGTACTCTTCTAACAGGAGCATCTATC